>VWPU01018467.1:0-103477 GCA_013398955.1 Callaeas wilsoni | reverse complement strand
GGATGGGATGGGATGGGATTGGAGTTGAGCCCAGCTAAGCATCATCTGTATTTTCTGTCCCCCAATGATGAGAATACACAACTACAAAAAATGCCCAAGATTTCAGTATCCTCATTTCCCATCCTCACCAACCCTATCCTGGAAAACCCGCTCCCAGCAGAGCTGCAGGACAGCAAGGCTCAGCAATTCCCAGCCTGGCACTCTGCAGGGACACCTGCCAGCATGAATATGGGAGTATTTCCTCCTCTTTTCCCGTATCTCACATAGGTGACCTCTCCCCCCTTGTGTCTCCCCAGTCCTGCCTGTGCTGCTGGTGCCAGAGGCCGGCCCTGAGCATCACCCCCACGGATGAGAAGGGATTTGTTGGGAAGTGGAAAGCCACGGGGCAGGAGCTGGGGCTGGACCGGAGCAGCTCCCGCCTAAGCAACAAGTACAGCTCTTCCTAAATCCCTGTCACTGTCAAGGACAAGGCACAGGGCCAGGACAGCGGGACCCCTCCGATCCTCTCCCAGGCTTTTCCTGGCTGGGCCTGATCAGCTTTGCCTTCGTGTCCTAACCCACCTGGAAGGAGCTGGAGCATTTCCCCAGAACCAGCTCCAAATGCAGCCCCTGACCCCAGCGATTGCCTCTGCAGGAGAGGGAAGGGGATTCGGATCCTCACAGGATTTTTCATTTCCTCGCAGGAAAACCAAAGGACTTCTGGCCATTTGCCTCGGGGTGGAATGTGGGGCGGGGGGATGTGTGTGGGAAGGGAAGGAAGGTTGGTGTGGCCACTTTGAGATGGATGTCGGGTGAGGAGGAGAGGGAAAGCGACAATTCCCAGCTGTAAAAGCCAACCAAAGCTTGGATAAATCCCTGCGAGGGACAGAGACGTCCTCGTGGTCACATGGAGGTGGGAAAGGCAGTGGAGAAGGTCCAATCTCAGCTGGAAGAGCCACTAGAACCAACCAAAATATGGGAAAGGGCTCCCTCGGATTTATTATTGGAAATAATTCATCCCCCAGGTGATTTTCTAGCGATTTTCAAGGCCAGGTTGGACGGGGCTTGGAGCACCCTGGGATAGTGGAAGGTGTCCCTGCCATGGCAGGGGTGGAATGAGAGGGAGTGAAGGTCCCTCCCAACCCACACCAGTCTGTGATTCCAGTCCATGTGATTACATGTGACTGAATCCATGTGATTCCATTCTAACAACCATTCTTCCCAAAACTTTCAGAAAAACTGCATGAAAAAGTTGTGTTTATCAAGTTTTTGATGATTTTTTTGCTGGTTTTCCCACATCTCTCTTTTCTCTCTCTCTCTTTTCCTTCTTTCCCCCTTCTACCTTGTCATGGAAAAAACGGAGAGAGGAAAAGAGGAGAAGAGATGAGACCTGCAATTAAAACATTTTCCAGGTGTTGGGGTGGATTTTTTAGCTTAACTTTCACTGAAATGTAAATGTTTTACAAATAAATCATAAAGACAAATGGGTTTCAAGGAAAACAGAGACTAAGGAATATCAAGACCAGCCCATTTCCCATAAATTTCCCAATCTATGGAGCAATCTGTGTCCATGTTCTATGACCTTCCATCCCCGTGCTGAGCAGGACACAGCGTCAGCTCCGCAGCATCTAAATTAATAAACTTTACTATTAAAGAAAATACATTTTACATCAAAGTAATTAAAAAAACAACCAAAAAAATCCTTGTTTGGACACAGGGAATTCAACATACAGAGGTTACACATCCATGGACATCCATGACATTCCCAAAGGCTACTGCATCTCCTTCTCCTTCTGTGCCCTGAACTCCTTCATGCTCCTCTGAAACAAGAGCAAAGGGTAAATGTCACCAACATGTCCCTGGTGCAGCACAGAGCCACCACCCCGCTGTGCTGGGACTCCTCTGCCCGGAGCCTGGAAAAGCTGGGAAGCTCTGACAGAGCTCCAGGTGCTTTTGGAAGTGACTGAGCTTTACAGTCACTCCAAGGGAAAGGGAGCCAGGCCATGCCATGGATCAGGCAGAGCCTGTCCAAAAAAATGCCCAAGTTTTCCTGACAAAGGTGTCTCTGACACAGGCCTCATCCTCCCTCTCTGGGATCAAGGGACAGAAGAGACCTGGAACTCCCCAGGAATGGCCCAAGGGCCAGAACAGACCCTGAGCTCCCCAGGAATGGCCCAAGGGCCAGAACAGACCTGCACCTCTCCAGGAATGTCTCACCTCAAAGGTGCTGAGCACGTGTTGGCAAACACCCATCAGGTCATTCAGCCCTTTCCGGAATNCAGACCTGGAACTCCCCAGGAATGGCCCAAGGGCCAGAACAGACCCTGAGCTCCCCAGGAATGGCCCAAGGGCCAGAACAGACCTGCAGCTCTCCAGGAATGTCTCACCTCAAAGGTGCTGAGCACGTGTTGGCAAACACCCATCAGGTCATTCAGCCCTTTCCGGAATGGCTCCACAGCAGGAAGGGCCCCTTTGAGAAAAGATGGATTAGGGACACGGGAAGTGGCTTCCCAAGGGCAGGCCTTACCTCCCCAGGTGTGTGCTCCCTCCCCACAGCTCAGGGTGCCAGGGCTGCTCCCAGCCAGCCCAGGTGCCTGGAGCCAGGAATGCTGCTTCCCACTGCAGCTGGAAAGCAGCAGCTGGAGCAGAATTCCAGGAGCGGCCTGTGAGGTTCAGCAAAGGGGCTCAGCCCTGCAGTGCCTGGCAGAGGGCAGGGGGAAAGGGCTTTTCATTAAGGGACTCCTGGTGGGAAGCTGGCACGAGCAGGGGGAATTCAATGAGAACAGGGCCCCAGACGCAGGGGACAGTCCCAGCCTCACCTCTGGTCTGGATCCTGAAGTTGATCTTGCTCTCTGAGGGGTGTGTGATGCAGTAGCCACAGAACTCCACGTCAGGGCTGCAGGAGGGCAGAGAGCAGAGGGAGCAGTGAAACCCAGGCCAATCCACAGCAAATCCCAGGGAAGTCAGAGGCTTAGGGCACCCCAGAGCTGCTGGGGCTCTGGATGTTTCTAGACTGACTTAGGGGAGGGATGTGCTAAGGGGAAGCTCCCTGTGTGACCTGACTCCCTCACAGCCATCTCCCTCTGAGCTGAGCTGGAGCTCTGCAGGGCAAGGACATGGCTGGCACCATGCTGGCACCACAACCAGGGCAGCGCCAGCCCTGCACATCCAAACATGGATCCTGCATGCTTGGAATTCTCCCTGTAACCAAAGCTGCTGCTGCTCTGCTGGGTGGAAGAGGCTGAGTGGTCCAGGGCACTGGAGGAGTTCCCAAGGCATTGCAGGGCCGCTCCCTCCAGCCGAGCTGGGTGCTGGAGCTTTTGCCCCCAGCAGGAAGAGCCCCTTCCTGGCCAGCAGCTTTTGTTGTGTTGTCACAGTGATTTATCAGAGAGACCTTAAAGCTCATCCAGTCCCAGCCCCTGCCACGGGCAGGGACAGCTTCCACTATCCCAGGTTGCTCCAAGCCCCGTCCAGCCTGGCCTGGGACAGTTCCAGGGATGGGAAATCCACAGCCTCTATGGGCAGCAAATGGAGTCCATGACCCAGTTACTCCTCCAGCCGCTCAGGAGGGACTGAAAGCCCCGGGCTGAGCTTAACTGGGGCTCCTGGGCAGGGGAGTGTGTGGGTGGAGGCTCAGGAGAGGCTGGTCAGGCCCTTTGGGTGCTGTTGGTGCTCTCAGGGTCCCGACACAGCACATGGAAAAGGAGGAGCAGCAGGCGGGAGCAGGGCTCCATGTCTGACAGGAAGGCTCGAAGGGTGTGCACAGAGGGGATTTGGGATCATTTGCCTCATCCCAGCGACAGCTGAGGTGTGCATCAGGAAGGAGAAGGCCCGAGCAGGGCACGGAGGTCCCTCACAGGCCCCACTCACTTCTTCATGACCATGTAGCGCAGGGAGTTGCCCAGGGTGTGATCCTCGTCGTGCAGCACGAACGTGACACAGTTCCCGTCCGTCCCATCCGCCTGGATCTGTCACCAGTGGGAAGAGAAGAGAAGCTGTAACCTCCCTGAGGTCAGGGACACCGGAAGGGTGAGGATCAGCTCCGCTTCCTGCAGTAACTGGGAGGGCTGGAACTGCGAGGTCTGGCTGAGCCACCTCTGGTGCTGCTGTGGGACCAAAACACTTTCACAGAGGAGGGAAAGCTCCAAAACTACACTTAACTCAGGTTAATCCTGACTTTCACCCGCTTCTGCTCCCCACGGGATGACCTCAAACCCCTGAACTTCATTAAACTGAGCAAAAAGGTGCATTCTGGGCTGTGCCTCCTGTTTTGGGTGACACCACTTGCCGTCCTCAGCCTCGCTCCCTGCAGACCACGGACACCGTGGCGGAGTGGCCACTCCATGCCAGGGAAAACCCAGTGGTGTCTCGGAGTGGGCTGGGGGTCTCTGGGGTGACACCTGGGGGGTTTAGATGCAGGAATGGAGGGCAGGCTCAAAGGCAGGTGGGATGGAGCACCAGGAGGGTTTGCACAGGGATCTGGGCTGTTTCCCACTGCCAGCATGAGGCACCAGCCCTGGGATGTGGCCAAGGGCAACCTGCAGAGCGGGGTGTCCCTTGGAGCCATCCTGACACGATTTGTCCTGATGCCACACCACCACATCTAGAGTGAGGGTGCCCTACCACTAAGCCAGGCTTGGGAATGCCAGAATCACGGAAGCATGGAATCATTTAGGTTGGAAAAGCCCTCCAAGGCCACCAAGTCCAACCACTCCCACAGCACTGCCAAGGCCACCACTGCCCCAGGTGCCACATCCACGCGGCTTTTAGATCCCTCCAGGGGTGGGCCCTCCACCACTGCCCTGAGCGGCTGTGCCAGGGCTGGACAGGCCTTTCCACGAAGCATTTTCCCCTAATATCCCACCTCACCCTCCCCTGGCGCAACGTGAGGCCGCTTCTCCCCGGGAGCAGAGCCCGGGCGCCCCGCTCCACCTCCTGTCTGGGAGCGAGCGGGCCCNTCATTTAGGTTGGAAAAGCCCTCCACGGCCACCAAGTCCAACCACTCCCACAGCACTGCCAAGGCCACCACTGCCCCAGGTGCCACATCCACGCGGCTTTTAGATCCCTCCAGGGGTGGGCCCTCCACCACTGCCCTGAGCGGCTGTGCCAGGGCTGGACAGGCCTTTCCACGAAGCATTTTCCCCTAATATCCCACCTCACCCTCCCCTGGCGCAACGTGAGGCCGCTTCTCCCCGGGAGCAGAGCCCGGGTGCCCCGCTCCACCTCCTGTCTGGGAGCGAGCGGGCCCCCCCGCTCCCATTCCCGACCCCGTTCCCGTTCCCGACCGCCCCCAGCTCCCCGTCCCCCCTCACGGTTTCCAGCGCGGGCCCGCCGCCGGTGCCGGCCATGGCGGCGCTCGGGGCTCCCGGCGGCCCCGCGGCCGGGCGGGTGCGTCGCCGCCCGGCTGGGAGCTCTCCGGGCCGGTGGGCCGAGTGCCGGCGCAGCTCGCAGGGCACGGCTGTGGCACGCCACTCTGCAGTCGGCTGTACGTGGCCAAAGTCAAGTGTGCCCCTGAAACACCCGTGGTTTCGAGGTGAGGCAGGTGAGCAGCCCCCTCAGGATGCTAGTGCCACGTCTCCCGTTTCACTGAATCACAGAATATTCTGAGTTGAAAGGAACTCGTAAGAATCATCGGGTGAAACTCTCCAGTGAATGGCCCGTACACGGATTGAACCCACAGCCTTGGCGTTACTAGAACCGGGCTCTCTTTCAGGAGCCCTTCGTGCTGTAGTCCCTTAACAACACTTGCCTCACTCCACACACTTGGGAACTTGTTAGGCAACTTAAACACAGCCTGAGCCTAGATGTGACAGATTTCCTTCGGTGGTGAGCCGCTTTAGCTGGTGGAAATGGAAGAAGATGCTTTCTTGCCAGGTACAGGCAGTGGAAGGAGGAAGAAGCTGGCTTTGGTAGCTAAGACCAGAGAGCTGTGACATGCAAGAAGCAGCAGTGTGAGTAGACAAGGAGCCAGGGAAGGAAGATCAAGATGGGCCATTTATAAGTGCTGTAGCAGTGGCAGGACCAAGGCAATGTGACTGAAGTTTGCCCAGCTGGTTAGCAGCAGCCTGGTAACCAGTGAGGTGTGAGTGTATCAGTTTGGGTTTATGTGAGTCAAAACAAGATGAGCCAGAACAGAGATGGAGTGATGCTGGGAAAATAGATGGCAGGAGGAAAAGAGAGTGATTAAAGTCTTGCTTGACAGAGAGATGCTTCGGTTAGACAGCAAGATGGGGTGAAAATTCTATGTAGCTTTTTGTAGGCAATCTGTATTTGGGTAGAGAGCAAGGGAAAATTGGAACTGAATTGATAACCAAAGAGTATATGAAAATATGTGTTGAGTGTAGGAAGGAGCTTGTAATGGGGTAGAAGGCTTCAAGGTTTCCAGAACTGTAGGTTCCTGAGTGCTAATCACCCTTTGCTGTCTCAACTGTTTTATGTCCCAACTCAGCTACCATTGACTGGAAGGGCTTCAGTTGTATAACACTCACAATGCTACTGCAAAGGGTCTCATGGTAAGGAGAGACTGGGTAGTAACAATTCCTATGTTCTGTGATGAGGGAAATATTTCAGTGAAGCATTGCAAAAAAAGTCTGAAGACAGCACAAGAAAATGAGCTGTGCTTGTTTAAAAACACAAGCTGAAGATTAATTATTGTGAAGAGTGAGAGAGCATCGAAAGGTAGACTCAGACTATTTTATGAAGTCTGACAACAGTGACGCAAGGAGATGTAGTTATATGTCAGTTTTCTAATACCTGATTCTGGTTCCATTGTTTTTTTAACACAGAGCTTAAATAATTAATAAAAATACTTCTGTGGTGCACATTTCTGTATGAAGCATTTTGTCAGGCTAAGCTTTCTTTGGTTCTCTGATACTAGTAAATTATTGGACCATTGCTGTGATATATGTTCTCTTTTCCTGTTACATAAATAGTTTTTTATTTTATGTAAATACTTCTTGTACCAAACCTAACATGTCAAGAATATCACTTAAAAAAAAAAAAGTTAATCATAACAGTTAGCAAGCTTATTGGCTAGCATCTACCTAAAAATGGTTTCTGTCTACAAAGCCTGTCATCAGCTTTTCCCCTCCATCCACCACTTTGGGTTCCTATAGTCTTGGGCTTAAGGACTTGACCTCCATAATGAAGGAAGGGGTTGAAAGAATATCATTCTTCAGTTCTTGAGATTCTGACTCAGCCTGGTATGAGTTTTCAATGCATTAAGTGGCTGTTGATTCCTGACATGGGACTGCAGTCATAAAACTGTAGTCTTGAGCCATATACTGTGATTTAAGGCAAGAATTATTTTTTTAACTATATTTTAAAAAAACCCTTAAAATAGTAACTGTTGAACTACAAGTAATGCATATTTTAAGTCCACTCCATAAGTGGTAGTAGTTGGCAAAACGGATCCATATTAGTTTTTACCGTACAGGAAGGTACTGAGAGAGTTTTTTATGTTAAGGCTGGGCATAGTAGTATGACAGTATTTTTGGATGCTAGTGCTAGTAGAGAAAATAAAGTATTTTTGACTGGCATGGAAAGCAATGCGAGAGCTATGAAAAAATGCAGTGCACTCACAGCTAGAGTATGACAGGGAACCCAGAGCTACTAGAAAGTCACTGCTTTTGAAATTATTTCTGGGGTTAAAGTCAGTAACACTCATGAAGACACTGACAAGAAGATTACCGTTTGGGATGGTGAGCAGAGAAATATATTTGCTAATGATTTATTGATTGGGAATTAGTTGAGGCTATTTGATGGAAGCCACTACTTATAGCAATAATCTGATGAAATATTAATGAAAATTACTAACTTTGCGTTTGTCTTTTTTTTTTTAATTTAGCAAACATAAATGTCAAAGACAGTTGGTTTGAATTGTTTGCCTAAAGATGATGGTCTTTAGAAACAAGGGCACAAATCATTTAGTCTTACTGACTAAATGCTTGTCACTTCTAGATTAAAATTCCACTGTGCAGAAGAGATGTTAATATTTTGTGTGCAATATAAGATGGGTCAATAACACCACAGCTGTTGCAATTAGACATGTGAAATACTGGATGTGCTGAGACTGTGCTTCAGCTCAAAACATTAAGTGTGATCTGCAGAATGTTTTCAGATGTTTGAAAACCCAGTGAGAGAATCCAGACTGTCCTAAACTGTCCTAGTGAAAATGTAACCATCATAGAAATACCTATTGTTTATAATTCACAGCACACTTAGAAGCTTTGTAGAAGATACTTCAATCAAGCCTGATGCTACTCGCTTGGTTTCAATGACAGTTGACCTTTTGTTGGTATACTTTTAAGCAGGAGTTGCTGAAGAATGCATGGAGGAAAGACATGGTAAATTTCACTTTATAATCGTTACTTTCTTGCTGTGAGATGGTACAGTGCAATGAGAGGATGATGCAGAAGTCAAGAGTCACCCAGCTCTCCAGCTCCCACCATGTTCTCTGCAGCCAGTTCACATTAAGAAGTTGGTGTGCACAGAAAGTGCAAAGCTCAACTGAATAGTGAAGAACTGCGTGTTTTGGTTTATTTAGGTTCTGGTAGACTCAAAAATCTATACTTAGAAATACAAGTCTATAAAATGTTTATTTTATTAAAATGATCAATTTATAGACTTAGAAATGACAAAAGCATTGCTGCCAACATCCAGTAAGCTTTGGAACCAAACTTAATTAATCCTGAAATAGTTCTTATGTGTAGTTCAACAGGTAGCTACAAAAGAACCACAGGAAAGAGTATGTTGCTGGCTATGCTAGAAGGGAGCATAAATGGAGGACTGACACTCTCCCCACAAAACAGCAGCCACCTAGGTCTGTGGCATTTGTACGCTCATGCAGTGCATCCTAGTGACCTGTGATGATCCCTTCTCAGGAGCAACAGAGAAAGACCCAAAAAGAAGACCAAGCTGACTGCTCTCTTCAGAGCCTGGGCATGCCAGGAGTGTCCATGACTTGGCTGATGGTCACCATCTCCTCTTAATAAATCTCCTTTCCCAACCTCTCTGCTCCATTCATCTAAAAGGTATGTGAATGCAACAGACTCATTCAGTTTTTCTGTTAGTAAATCATAGAATTACAGAATCAGAATGGTTTGGGTTGGAAGGCACCTTTAAAGGTCATCTATCCCAGCCTCCTTGCAATGAGCAGGGTCGTCTCCAACAGGATCAGGTTGCTCAGAGCCCTGTCACATCTGACTGTGAGTGGTTCCAGGGATGGGGCAGCTACCACCACTCTGGGCAACCTGTCCCAGTGATGCACCACCATCATTATAAAATATCTCTTTCTTATACCTACTGTACATCTACCCTTAGCTCAGTTTAAAACCATTACCCTTTGTCCTATTGCAACAAGCCCTGCTGAAAGGTCTATACCCATTTTTCTTAGAAGCCCCCTGTAAGTACTGAAAGGAAGTGAGAGAGAAGTGATTAAAAATTAATGAAATTCAGAGAGGTTATGCATTAACCCTCATAAAAATCAAATAGCTTTCGTTTGGCCAGGAGAGGTAGATCCATATCTCAAATCTGTATCTTAATTTGTTGGGTTTGCTTATTCTGCTTGGATTTGATTTTTAAGGGAAAGCTATTTCAGCTGGTGGCACCAGAAACCCATAACCTCTTGCACTGTGCTATGACGACACTGGGATGAGGAAGTGAGCCTAAAGACAACATGCTGCACCCATCAGAACAGGGGTCTGGGGCAGACAACCTTCCCTGGCTGAAGGCTCTGCTGCTTCTCACAGTCAGGAATTGAATCCTGCAGAAGGGCAGCGTGGTCATGCGGAGGGAGAGAGGGAGGGAGGGAAGGAGGAAGGAAGGAAGGTGCGGAAGGAAGGAAGGAAGGAAGGAAGGAAGGAAGGAAGGAAGGAAGGAAGGAAGGAAGGAAGGAAGGAAGGAAGGAAGGAAGGAAGGAAGGAAGGAAGGAAGGAAGGAAGGAAGGAAGGAAGGAAGGAAGGAAGGAAGGAAGGAAGGAAGGAAGGAAGGAAGGAAGGAAGGAAGGAAGGAAGGAAGGAAGGAAGGAAGGAAGGAAGGAAGGAAGGAAGGAAGGAAGGAAGGAAGGAAGGAAGGAAGGAAGGAAGGAAGGAAGGAAGGAAGGAAGGAAGGAAGGAAGGAATGCAAAACTCTTCTATTACTTCTGATCCAGTGCATGTAGAGACCCAGTTAGGACTTGAGGAAATCTTCCTACATGTTAGAAGGGCATTTTTGAAATCCTAAAACACATGTAATTTTCTATTCAAGATTTTATCATCGGTTATTTGAAAGGAATACCAGACTGGTAGGTTGGATATACATTTAACCAGGAAAAAAATGCACATTGATTGTGTGACATTGACTGAGTTCACTTAGCTTTTAAATGTAAATGAGTAAGAGTCTCCAGTTCAGGAGAAAGTGCAAGAAAGACATTGAGCTGCTGGAGCATGTCCAAAGAAGGACAATAAAGTGATGAAGAGTCTGGAGCACATCTCCTGTGAGGAGAAGCTGAGGGAGCTGGGGTTGTTTAGCCTTGAGAGAGGCTAGAGGAGACCTTATTGCTTTCTACAGCTGCCTGAAAGGAGTGGGGAGGTGTGGGTTGGTCTCTTCTCCCAAGTGATAAGCAATAGGACAAGAGGAAAAAGCCTTGAGTTGTTACAGGGGAAATTTAGACTAGATATCAAGAAATATTTCTTCACCGAAAGGGCTGCTAAGCATTGGAATGGTCTGCTCAGGGAAATGGTGGAGAAACCATCCCTGCAGGAAATTTAAAGATGTGTAGACATGGCACTTGGAACATGGTTTAGTGGTGGACTTGTCAGTGCTGGATTAGTGGTTGGACTCCATGACCTTAAGTCTTTTCCAATCTAAACAATTCTGTGGTTCGGTGACTCCAGAGACTGATTGTTCATTTCTAGGCTACAAGATCAGACTGCTTACTTTGTGTGACCTGCGACGTTTTTATTTTGGTTTGCTAGAGATCTGCATCCAGATCTTTTTGTGCTCCCACCCAAATCTGTTTTACAGAGCTGTAAATGCTGGTTTTGTGCTTGCCCAAATTACAGCATAGTTTAAATAAAAGCGAGGTCTTTAATTCTCAGACTAGAGAACAGGTCCCATCCGGGAGGTGAGGATTTGTTCGGAAGTATACAATGAGATCTATTGTTTAGATTTTTGCACTACTGAAAATGATTGAGTTGAGTGGTCAAAATGTGCTGGTTTACATCTATCTTTGTGAATGGATCAATGTTTATACAAGAGACATAGTCACCATCTACCATCAGTGTGCTATATCAGAGCTAAGGATGCTGTACTTGGCCCTCTTGGATTGACACATTGAATAGAAAATATTATCTCTATTAAAGTTATAGAGCAGAACTTTATGAGGTTGTGTGCCGAACATTATTGGCTTGATAAATATTTTGTTCACTCCTGTGATTGTTGCCCCTGGCTGGAAGCCATGCACCCACCAAAGCTGCTCTGTAATTGCCCCCTCAGCTGGACAGGGAAGAGCAGATAATAACAAGCCTCATGGGTTGAGATAAGGACAGGGAGAGATCATTTATTTATTACTGTCATGGGCAAAACAGACTTGGTGAAATTAACTAAATTTATTACCACTCAAAATCAGAGCAGGGTAATGAGAAGTAAAACAAATCTTAAAACCACTTTCCCTTTGGGCTCTACCTCCTCCTCACAGCAGTGCTGAGAGATGGGGGATGAGGGTTACAGTCACACTTTGTTCCTGCCCCTCAGGCAGAGGAGTCCTTCTCCCGCTCCAATGTAGGGTCCCTCCCACAGGAGATAGTTCTCCATTAACTCTATCCAATGTGAGTCCATCCCACAGACAACAGCTCTCCGGGACTGGTGCTTTGTGGGTCCCTCTTCCACAGGGTGCAGTTCTTCAAGGACAGGCAGCTCCAGTGTGGGTTCTCCACAGGGTCACAAGTCCTTCCAGGACTATGGATCTCGAGATCCTGCATTCTTCCATGGCTGCAACTATATCTATGCAATAACTTTTTTTTTTATCCTAGAGGTTCTGCTATAGACACTGATGGCCTTGTCCTTGTCCAGCAGCAGGTCCATCCTGGAGCTGGCTGGCATTGGCTTTATAGGACGTGGGGAAAGCTTCTGACAGCTTTTCCTGTACAGTGATGTTGCCATACATGGAATACTATTTTTCTACTCAGGTTCATATCAGCTGAGATGATGTATCTCCTTAGGCTTTGACAGTATAAAGTAGAGTCAAATCATTGGTATTCTATTCCAGTGGTTTTGCAAGTCCCATAGCTTTTTTTTTTTTCCAATAGCTTCCATATTGATTTTAAAGGAAAGAAGGTAAATGAATAATATTAAGATTAATGTCTCTACCTCTGCATTTAACATGTTAGTGCATCTTGTTTAAAATTTGAAAAAAGAAACAAGGATTTTTATCTTATTCATGACCAGTGCTTTCACACATGATTATAAATGCAGTATAAGTTTTGGGTTGTTTTGGGGTTTTTTTTTGGTAGGGGGGCCTTTTCTAAGCTGATTTTTTTGGTGATATTTTGCTTACTTTATCTATTTATTTTGCTGTTATAGATGATGATAATTAATTTCCATGTAATCTCAAAGTTTCTTTTCCTAGATTGAGTAATTCATCATCACAGAAGTAAGGCAGGTTATTGTTTCTTCTGAGTGTTGCAAGTGCATGTCTGTGCATGGATGTATCCAGGCACTGGAGCTGAAAGCCTTTCTTTTAACTAACAGTACCCATGGGATGCTACTGCCACACACCCAAGCTACTTGCTTCCCAATGTTAAAAGACATTAAAAAATGTCTGTGTGGCACCACAGGTTGTTAAATTCTCTCAAACTCAGATTTCTCTTACTTATTCAGGAAACTTGTAGCCAGAAGTAATTTCTGAAAGCCTTGAGACAGAGAGAAAGGGAGAGGATTGGTCTACATGCCATGAAGAATTTCTGAATATTGATCATGTATTTTTTCTGATGAATGATCCATTTCCCTTTTTATGCTATACTCCAAACAGGGACTCTCTGATACATCTTGGATTATCTGAGGAAAGATTTCAGAAACATAAGAGGAAGGTGCCTAGGAGACTGCTCCACCAAGGTTTATGTCTTCGCTGCACAGTACACGACTATATTATAGTGTATAGAATTCAGCTTTGTGGTAGAGCTCTTATTGAAGGGATAAGAACGTTTGACTTGGTCCATAATATGTGCCTGAATCATATCAGACATCTTAATTGTCTTTAAGGGTCTCATATGATCTGACATCGATGTAGGAAAACATGGGTGGAGATTGCAGAAAGTTTGGTAAAACTTCAGGATTTTGTCCCTGCGTTGAGCTTGGGAACAGGCTAGAAGATGTTCAGAGCTCCCTCTAGCCCCAGATCTTCTGTGATCCCATGAAGATCTGCAGACTTTTCACAAGATCTAGTGCTGGATGACTTTTTAAGAATAGTTCAGGAAAGTCCTTAGTTATCCCAAAGTGATGTTATTTTGTCCCTACTTATTTGATACTGTAACATCTTCCTGCCATTTTGGATGATAGTGAAGTGGCTAAAAACTGCATGTGAGACCTATCTTATTTTTTTCTCCTCCAACCTTTTGTCATCTGCAAAGCTCCAGGTTTTCTAACATCAGTAATTGGAAAAATATTAGATATTATGAAGTCTGCAGGAGTCCACTAGAATGGTGTTTAAAGTTGATTCTCTCTTCAGTTACATCTTAAGACTAATTTTTAAATTATGTTCTTGCATTGCTCTAGATATAAACCAAATGTTGTGTACTTCTAAATCCTGTATCTTACATAAATCCTTTTTTCCTTTGACCCTGTTATTCTTATGATCCAGATTTTCAGCCTAATCCTAAATTAGTTTAAGACCTTTATTTGGTACATCTATGATTGACACTAATTATCTTAAATGTTTTTTTAATTTTGTCACCACGTTCTATATTACAGTTATTTGGATTAACACCTGTTCTTTTCTTTCTTTTCTTTTTTTTTCTTTTTCTTTTTTTCCTGTAATGGTGTTATCTTTCTTTTAATCTTCTAATCCTTTCCAGTATTTGAGAATCACTGAAATAAAAATTAATGATCCACAGTATGGCTTATTCAACTTCCTAAATTCTTGGATGTTGTTTATCTGATATACTGGTTTAAAAATATTTAGCTTTAGTAGATGATGTATTGATATCTCTCTTTAGATACTCCTGGATTGCCAAGTATTTTCACCATGTGACTACATGATCTAGATAGCCTTTAAGAAATATGGCAAAATATGTACTGAATACTTTTCTTTCTCACTCTTTTTGTTTTTACCAATTCTGACATTTCCAGCTAGTATGGATCCCATAACACAGTGGAAGTTAAATGTTTTTGTTGTTTTTTGGAGCAAACACCTATTTATCACCCTCAGTCAAACTATCTCCATAGACTTTCCTACCCCTGTATTTGCTTTCTTATCAATCTTGTATAGTTTATAATTTCAGGATTTAAAGCTGCTATTAAGAGAAGTGTTCCCTTATGTCATTGGAGCCAGCTGTTTTCAGTTCCCCTCTCTGACTGCGATTTAGAGAACAGCTGGCCTGGGCTGGTGAGGTGGTGTTGTCTAAGTTAGGAGATCTCATTCCCCATCCCATCTCTAACCCTAGGTCAGGAATCCCTCTTTGCCAGATCTTCCTGCAAGTTGGTTCAGTTGGCTTAATTTAGATCAGAATTTTCTTTGTTTTCTGGCTTTGACTTATGTTTGGTTGGTAAGTTGAATCACAATGAGATACATACAGAGCTGGTACAGAGCTGACACGAGGGGTGTTGAGTGAAGATGGACAGCTTGGCCCATGCCTTTTGACAATATTGAACTGTTGAGGAAACTGGCTCATCATGAAGCTGTAGCGGAAACCAACTGGGTTGTGTTCAATCACCGTAGGCATCTCAGTCAAGGGATTCTTGCTTTATGAGCGTATCCAAAAATCTAAAAGTTGACCATTTGTAGTAGCACCTGGCCATACTACTTGAACCTGATTATGAACAGCAAATGCAATCAAGTAATTCTGGCTTGGTTGTCACTAATGTTTGGTTGTGCAGCCCACGTAGGCAACTTAAGATGAAGTAATTTATGATTCTTTGTTTGTCAACTGCATCAGAGAGTGTTTCCTTTATGTTTATTTCTTTCCACAGCTGCTATGCTTCCACTCCCACTTTTGAGCTCATTTTGGCACTACAAATGAATTGCCCATAATCTGCTGACAGGCAGCAAGTGTGGCAGCTTCTGCTGAGTCTAGGACCTTCCTAGAAGAAAACAACTTGCTGTACTAGAGCACTGAATTTCTTAACTCAGGCAAAGCGAGTCTCCAAGATTAGACATGGATGACAGAAGACCACTTGAAAGCTAACAGTATGTCTGTAAATCAAGGTGTAAGCAGACTGTAAGTAGTTCCAATATGGTCCTTACCAGCAGCCATGTGTTTTTGTGATTTAAAAGTAAATCTTGATTACAGCAAGGAGATCTGATGCAGTGTGCCTTATTTTGTGAGGCTTACATCAGTTTCTTCACCACAGAAATAATCCCACACTATTTTTTAACATGTTCCTCACCTTGACCCGATTGCTACTACTACCATAGTTGGGTTATAGAGATGATAGTGGAGTATTTGCTAACAGTATTCTCCGCAGAGCCAGTAACATCTAAGGAGAACAATGAAAGACGTACCTGATGTGGTCTAATACTTTTTTGAATCATTACTTGCAAATGTCTGGTTAGATCCGATAGTGTATCTGTTGTAAACATATAATTCACTGGTCTTTAAATATAGATAGTGGCAGCAATAACCATTAAAACACCTACCTTGCTGGGAGAGAGGCAAAGAAGGGCTTCCTAAACTTTAATGGAGGTACAGAGCAACTACGGAACGCTTTTAAATGTTGAAGGGAATAGATGATCCTTTCACTAAAGGCAAGTGTCCAAAAGAGACTTCACAAGAATTTTAAAACAATCGTATAACCAATCTTTGACTGAACAGATGAGTAAGATATTGTTCCTTACAAACACTAACCAAAGTCTTAACAATATTCTATTCTACCACTTAGATTTTACAGGGTTGATGCAGAAATCTGTCTTGTGTTCAGACTCTGCTGTGTATGGCACCGTATGCTGTGAATACTTTACAGCTTCTGTGAAGAGGACGTAGCAGGACACTGATGCTGCTTGTCGTACAAACAAGGTCTTTTTGCTCCACACACTAAAATAATGGCTTGTAGACTGTTGTTGTCGGTAGTTGAGATAGTGAATGTGTCTTCTGGATACTATTGCTCTTGCTGTGTGTTAGTACATACACATTTACTGATGACCTAGATAGATGGTATAGCTGAAGTTGATGTTCCTGGGCCCAGAAGGACCCTTAACAAGTAAAACTCAGCACATTTTTTGCTTATAAACTGATGCTGAGGTAACAGTCACCACTCTAAGAACAGTGTAACACTTTTTTGAAAGCTTCTTTTAGAACTTGTGATAACAGCTGGTTTTTCGTAACCGTCAGTAGCATGAAAAGCTGGAGAATGCACTGTTGCTGTCTAACAAGGGATGAATTCCTTGCTGAAACACAAACTGGTTTCACTCTTCTTTATCTAAACCATGTTGCTGTAGGACTGTTTTAAGCTGGACAATCACTTGGGGGAATGACTAGAAAATGCTATTTTCCAAAAAACTCTTGAATTCCAATGTGTGTTTTAGTGGCATCCCTTGGGGAGCAGCTGGCAAAAGCACTGCCACCTTGAGCAAGCTGGAAAGGTCATAGCTGTGGAAAATGTGGGTACAGGGTCCATATTTCTCTCACGGCGAAGCTTACTGTTTCCTGTAAGCAAAGGCTGGTACTTAGGTGAGTGCAGTGGTGACAAGTTCTAGCTCATAGCTAGGTGGACAGAGAAGACATCCTTCTTGGTCTCCCATCATATTAAAGATACAACTTCTATTTTGAGAAGTTGGATAGTCTTCTCAAGTATCTTGCAAAATGCCAAGAAAATAGCTCTAATGGCCCATCATCCTGAATTTTTTTTAGATTTTCAACTCCTCTATGGGAAAGTTGTGGCAAATAGTATTCTTCCCCTTAATCTGTAGGGAACACTTGTGTCCACATTCATTTTTCTCTGTAACTTCCTTATTCTCTCCTGTGAGTGTAGTGTTTGCTCTATACTACCGCTATACTATCTAGAGAAATTATGTCAGACTAACAGCAGTCATCTGAGGGCTGAGTTTCTTGTGCTAGATGTACAAGATGCAGTCTTTAAATTGAGAAATCTTCTGCATTTCAGTCCTGAAATAAAACTAAATTTATTCTGTAATCTTACTAGAAGCAGACATCTAGTCTACTGTTTCTAATCAAGTGACTCAGAGCATGGAACTGTGATTTCATCAGGGGAAAAGGTGTGGCAGCACTTGGCCCACCCATGGGAATAGACTGGTGAGACTTCAGAGGGATGTCAGCCGCAGAGATGGCAGATCACAGACTACAACACTCCTCCTGTACTCACGTACTTGAGCACTTAGTGTGTGCTGTCAGCCTAGGGACTGCTCAGAAGTGAGAAGGGATTCATGCACGTGGGCCAAGGGGTTATCACCTGTGAAGGAGAAACTTGCATTGAAGAATGAGGTCAGGTGCTTATGGGCCGAAAGTTCTGTCTGTTCTCTGTCTTTGGTTCTCTGTCTAAATCCATGGTCCTGTAAGGTGCCAGAGAAAGAGAGCTGAATACAGGTGGAAGGTAAATAACAGCTTTTGAGCTTACGCTGTTGGGTTTTGGTTTTTTTTTCCCCTTCCCAAGTTGCATTGGTGCATCTTACCTGGACGCAATGTCATCACTACTAACACTGGGGCAGCCTTAACACTTCCGTGTTAGTGATGACTATTCCTAAATAACCTACCAATGACAAGAATGGGAAGCAGAAGGAAAGGCTGTGGATATTATATAAGAAGCTTATCACATAGCAAGGCAGGAGGGAACATCTGGAGGGGAGAAACAGCAATTACTGTAAAAATGGGCTGCTCTCTTAACCAGGATGGAGAAAGATTTGAGTCATTGCTGAACACATCACCATTGCTAATTTTCTGGAGCAGAAAACATGATTTAAGAACTGAGAACTTCAAGAAGACAGATTGGGACATGATAAGAGGAAAAGCTGAATAATCAGAGTAGTGAAGTTGGCTTGATTTATGGCTTATGATTTTTAACTTTTTAAAAAGCCTCTTGATTAATAATAACTAACAAAAAGTTTTTTTAAAACAAATTTGGCTGGGACAATGGCAAACAAAAATAATATTTCAGGTTGCAGTAATTAAAATAGCCATCCCAGATTTAAAAACAGAAAGAATGGATTTCAAAGGAAGTGAAAAAAAGCAGTTACAGAAAATGCAGAATTAGCATATTAAATGTTCAATAAATAATTCAGAAGAGGCCTCTTGTGTTTCAAGATTATTTTAGTCTTTTAAGACTGTATGCCTTATATTGGTTATTGAATGAACTAAGGGAGAACCCAAAAATCAACATGTCAATAAACATGGAGGTCAAAGTGAGCTGAGGAGGAATACTTACTGGTGTAATAATATGTAGAATTAAAGATAAAAATTATGTTTTCAGCTGAGAGACTTCGTAATCAGTCCAATCAAGGGTACCTCAACAGTAGATATGTTATCTGCTGCTTTAGTATTTTGAACTGTTTTTAGCTTATGCTATGCTTGGAGGAATTCCTGACTTTTTTTCTTGCATGCTCTTAAGTATAATTTCCCTTTCATAACAACTGAAATGGAAACCAATTATCTAGCAATTGCAGAACTAAAGATAGGCATCTTAACATCTGTGTATCTTAAGTTTTGCAAACATACAAGACTTGAAATGTAATCCTTTTTGCCATGATGCAAGACCTTTCTTTTTAGTTAGATAGCAAAACTCACCACAGTTGTAACTCGCATGCTGTTCCAGGTCATAATCAAATACCTGAGATCCTTCAAATACCCTACATAAATGCTATTTGGCAGTGGTAGGGATAGTTTTCCGTGAAAAACTACCTGACCGTGTACTTAGATAACCAAAAACCTGATTCGACAGTAGTGATCCAGTTTGCAGCAGTTGTGGGTGGTACAACTCACAAGTCAACACAAGTCAAGTGTTAACAGAGGTGCCAGAGCAGCCTCTGTCAGAGCTGTTACACTGTAAGTTCAACGAACAGTGGAAGAACAGAACACCACCTTTTTACATCCCTAACTAATAAACGAGGTGCTGGGGGAACAGAAAGCAAATGACACATTAGCTCTCCAAGCCTCTGGCCTGTTCCTTGGCCAGTGTTGAAGACAGACGACTGTGTTAGATGGACCATTCAGTCTGACCACTAAGCACTTGCATTCTTCATTCCTCCCTGCCAGCAGAAGATAAGAAACAAGCCCTTGGACTATTGCTTTCCTGCACGACAAGAATGGTACCTCTACTGCAGTGATATCCAGCTAGCTGAGAAAGTGAATTTAGTAAGTCATTACTTACTAAACTTCTACAGGCCTTGGGATTAGTAGGAAACAAACAGATTCAAAAACATTTGTTTAGTTTCGACTTCTGTTCTGTGCTCAAAGCTTAGAAGGACTATACCATACAGACTGCTGAAGAAGTACTAAACTGTCTACTCTTTTTGACTGGTGGAACATTAGAAATGAGAAAGAATCGTGTCACTAGTTCCCCTGCACACACAGTAAGATATAGGCTTATTAAGGAAGACAGAATGTACAGTATTTGATAGTACTATTTACAAGCAGCTCATGTCCACAAGTCAAGATTTTTCTCATAAAACATATCCACAGTTTTGCCTAATCTAATTTATTGGTGAAGCATATCAATTTAGTAAAGGCATAGGGCACTACAGACATCTCAGACATTCCAGTTTAGTAAAGATGAAATGTTTTGGAGAAGTCATCTTTCCATCCACCTTGTCTGTGATGTTTTTAAATATACAAAAGTGTTCATAATGATCTCCACCCTTTATCACTTAAAAAGCAATCTTTTCAAATGTTCAATACAGGCATAGTTTTGCTCTATTTGTTCTGTGGAACTTAACTGCAAAAGTACAGGCAATATAAATCAGTATTTAAATTATATATTACACGTTTATTATGGGTGCAAATTTTTAAAATTTACATTTTATGAAAATTCAGAGTATTTACAGTTTTTGAAAGATAAACTTGTATGCTCTAATTTACAGTCTAACGTAGTAACAATTCATAAAAATTCTGATCCTTTAGAGTTGTGTTTACAAATCAATTTTCTTAGGAGGCAGCTACAAGGGATATTGCTGTATACACAAGCAAGAACCAGCTTGCTACATACGTTTTTTTTATTTAATATCAAATAGCTACACGTACTTTTTACACTGTTTTTGAGTTTCTTTACAAAATGTCTATATAAAGTTGTATGGCTTCAAAATTGTAACCTGCACCCAATGCAAATGTATGAAAAACACCTGAATGAAGGCTAGTTTCAAAGTGCTGAAATATTAATTACTTCATTTAACTTAAATATTAATGCAACACTGGATTAAAAATAGCAATAATAGGTTTGGGTTTTCATTAATAAAATATTGTTGTGTTAATCAGTTTGATTGTAAAGCAGGTTACAATTAAAATTCCAATAAAAAGACTACCACTTTATAAGTTGTAAATTTATCATCAATCAGATTAGCAAATTAGGAGCCAAATATACTCTTCCAATCAAATCTACAGTACACTATGTTCCTAGTACTAACAATGAAACTCTCACCAGTAAAAGTGTCTAGTGTACACAATTTATGCAGCTTCTACAAAAGCATAATTTCTTGTAAAGCTTCAGCAGTCCAATTCATTACTGGCTTTGCATAAATTAACTCAAGCATGTTTTACTGTTTTAATAGAGAATTTGAAATATATACTGGTATGCTAAATGTTCATTTGAAATTGCCATATGCAGGTTATTGAATTATTTTGCCCCAATGCTTATGATTTCAGCATCACAAAAAAACCAACAACTTGGTAATACAAATACATAGAAGATTTTCTAAATTAGTGTCTTGCTTTGAAAGATTGTTACTGATGTGTCACATCCCTGTGCTTAGGCTGTAGCAAGCAGATTAGATGACAATACAAATAAGAAAATTGGTAGTTATAAAAAAATATTAACACATGGCAGGACTTGTCATCCTGCAGCCATAAAATATCCTTTTAAAATGCCTCCTAAAGTACTATGTGTACATTCACATTACACATCCCCAAAAGCACTCAAAGTCTGAAGACTTATAATCAAAACAAAGAGTAATGCTGTTTGCTTTTAAAAGTTTGTTTTTCCGATCTTCACTGATTTTTCAGATTCTCCTCTTTGGTGACATTAAAATTACTTAATGAAAAAGTTTCCACATCCTGCATGATGCATCTCCCTTTACTAAAGCCACATTTAATTGCAGTTATTCCATGAGGAAGTAATTCAGTGTTTTAAATTTCTTTTAAAACAAACTATAGTTTTTGCAAACCTGCCTTCTAAATAAATTGCAGTGAAAATAATTTTTATAAAGTTGTGTGTCCAATACGAACACCATGCTTTCTTGATGAAGAGCCAAACTTTGAAAAAGGAAGTGAGGCACGTGAGTATCAAATTGGACAGGCACAGACTTTTTTGAAAGGCACAAATGTTATGCAATTAATATAAAAATAAATTAAATCTACTGCATTAACTCAAACAATCACAAGGCCCAAAAAATATTACTAACTGCAGAAGTAAATCTCTGCTGTGTTTTGCAATTTGTAACACATTGCACTTAGTTAAAAATAACCCCTATATAAAACAACTTACATTTTAATAATATATGATACATGGGCATCAAGTTACTTTTATACATCTCTAACTCAGCTGGTCTTGTGGTATGAATGGGTAGAAGAACTACATGAGACTTAGCTTCCACTATCTTTATAAACTGTCAATTAAAAGCTGGCAATTAAAGAATCTGAAAAATGAGTATTACTTATGAAAAGCTCAAATATTTCTTACTAGCTCTCCTACATTTTAGGTTTAATGTTTACAGTACAACATAAAATTTCATACTTTCATTACTACTGTGGATTACTATTTTGACTTCATCTATATCAAGTTACTAATTTTTCAACAAATTTTCCCAAGTATTGCAGTTGATCATTTACAGACAGTGTTGAAGTTAACTTCAGTGCTATTGTAAAGTAATAAAAAGTTTTCAAAATGACTCTTAAAAGTGCATTTACTTTCTGCAGTTTAGCCTCAAAGTAGGTCAATATTTTGGAACAATTAATGCATGTTAAAATAGTGTTTGAAAAGTAGAGAGGGTAGAGGGTGTTTCTTGCAATCCTGATCTGACGACTTTCACAGGTACATCAACAGTCTGCCATATACCGTCCTGAAAAACAAAGGTAAGTTTTTTGCAGTCAGTAGATAAATCAGATTTTGTTAGTATTCTCCTTGAAGCAGTTTAAATAACTGTGGAATAATAAACCGACTTGTCAGAAATGTTTCAATAAAGAGCAACTATTTACACATCACTCATTTAACAGTTTCATATTTTAGAATTTAACACTAGAGAAAATATAATATAATTTAAAAAAATATAATATTAATTTGAATATATAAGCATGTCAGTGTCTTACCAGTGGCAAATCTCTTCTTAAGAAGGGAAAGCCGATAACCAGTGCCTACGAGTTCCACATCTACTCCTGAAAGGGTGCTTCCTTCACTGATGAATTGCACTGCAAGTGTTGCTGGTTTACTGGGTCCTCCTGAAAGCTCAAATTTTGCCCTGAGGGATCCAGAACCTATAAAAACAAAGAAACTGAGAAGCTGATTGTTTTGCAAGAACAAAATGATCTCCCAAATTTTTAGTAGTAAGAAATGAAACTAACATGGTGACCTTTGAGATCTATTCCCAGTGGCAGTCCTACATACACTTTCGAAAGAGGTAAGAGTACAAGTCTGTTTTTTCCAATAGTCTGTTTAATACAATAACTAGTGAATGATTTAAAGAGAAACAATATAAATTTCTGCAAGATTATCCAAAATGTGGGTATCAGACAGCCTGGCAATCACCTACTACTTACTTGATTGATCCCTATAATAATTTATGCTTGCTGGTCTCTAAGTACTTAATACCATCTATCTCATGGTAGATGGTATCTAAAGGATAGATAGGTAGATAGTATCTGCTTTTCACTAGCAGATTTGAAATTAAATCAGAGCATTTAAGAGTTGTCATGATCTTTCTAGATGAAAGTACATGAACAAAAACATTGGAAGAAATGCAGTTCTATAGTAATGTACCCTGAGGAAAGAAATTACTATGTTTCTATTAAAGACAAGGTTTGATTAAATACTTCTCACAAATTTCAGTTGATTTTTTCAGAGACAGTGGTGAAGTGGCAGCACTTTGATACTATTATAAATCAATAATAGTTCAAAATTACTTTAAGTACATTTCTGTAGGCAATGAAAGGCATTTTAAAAATCCCCACATTGCTACTACTTCCTAGTTTTAAAACAGGTCTCTTCTTGTTCTTGTGAAGTGTGCTGGGAAAATGAGATTTAAATAATTATTAATGGCATAATTTTACTTTTAAATGACTTGCTATTCCTATAAATAAGAACTGCTAAATGACAAGGAAATTTAGTAACTGAAATGTTACTGAGGTAAAAGCAGGAAATACAAGAAAGTTTTTCACACAGTGGCTCGTTCTTGATAAATTTAGCTTGAGAGCAATCTAATTTCTTCAGTAGGTCTGCCTTATTTCTGTAAACTGGAAAGTCTTTCTACTCTAAGTGTGGAAACTCATATATTCAAGTGCTTTGAAAATTTGTTCTGTATTTTATCTCTCTCCAACTGACAGATTACATAATGTGTTGGACTGTAAGAAAACCTCCCAAAATTTTATCATGCTGTCCACTAGGATAGAAGACTTGAAGACACAGTCCTGACATTGACCATGTTTGTGCAACTTCTCTCTTTGCTTCCGTAAGTGCAAAATCAGCACAGTATTCCTTCCTCCTCAACTGAGAGTACTATATGTGTTTCTACTCAAAGAAAATGAGAGGAAAAGATGGTGGGAAGAGAAGGAATGCAGCAGAAGCAATGGGATATGTGCAAGTCTGTTGTCAACACACAAGATGCAAACTGGATCACTAGCAGCCAATTCTGTGCTGCTCTGCACGTGTACAGTTCCTCTTCATCTGGCTGCATTTGTGTTTCAATATGATTTTTCCTTTTAAAAGAAGCCACAGAGTTTGGAAAAGGGAAAAATAAAGAGGGCTAATCCAATGTAGTGGAAGATAGATAGCAAAGAACTGTGAGGTTAGTGAAGCNTTCCAAGGGGGGCTCCTGCCTTTCTTGGTAAACACCTGTCCAAACCGAGACATGAGGTTAGTGAAGGATATAGTACACCAGACTAGAGTAATCACCTCTGTCCAATAAAATTCTATCTGATTTTGTTTGAATGATAACCACAATTTTGCAGCCTTTGCAGGAACAGAAGTTGTCTTCTCTTTTCATGCTTGTGATTTCTACATGAAACCAGTCATATTTACAGGCAAATCTGTGATTTCACAATCCCCTTCACTAAATTCATAACAGGACTAAAGGCCTTTCCTTTACATTAGCAGTTCATTTCTCCACAGAGGCTTTGAGGATGACATGCTTCTCTTTGGCTCCTGTACTACTTCAGAAAAATACTGCACCTGCAGAGACTGCAAGGGCTGTGACATCAACTACAGCTCAGAAAAAGGCACTGAACAGAGCACAATTATTGGTACCTTACGCAATATTGTATAAATTGCCACTCTGAGCAGATGTGCATTGATTAAGTTTTTTCCTGGAGTCATTATGGTCAAAACAAAGACGCAAAATGTTGGTCAAGAATAATCTAAGCTCAGGACTTTTGGATTTATTTGGGTTTTTTTTACCCACAGTTCTCCCACTTATCTAACTTCTAATGTATTTAAATTATCTATGTGTTGAAAGACCCAGATATCAAACCTATTTTCATTTGAAATAGCATGAATGCAATAATTTCCTATCCCATCTAAACTCTATTTTAGAACTACTAACTGCTTTCAGGGTACTTCATTAATTTCCCTTGTATAGCTAATAATTAAATTTATATTTTGACATCTCGCTCATAATGGAATCTCTCAGGCGGCAATTAATTGAGAAGAAGGTGAACTAGTAAACAGGATACAGCATGAGAAAATGTGTAAAAAGGAGTTAGAGGGCATAGAGGCTAGAATGATCACTTGTTTACTGTTAAAAATTTTCTGTACAAGAAAGCAAAACAAAAGAGCTCAACTTGCCTCCATTCTCAGACTTCTCTGAAATGCTAGATATTTTCCAATATGCTTTCATCTGGTCTGCATTCCTGTAAGACAATGGTAGGTTAGTTATAAGCACCAGTTTTAGAACTTTATTTCCCTTGATTTACACTGGTATATTACAGACATCTCTAAATTGAAGTCTATAAAAATGTTTGCAAACTTCAAGGTAAGTCTGTGGAAAACTACAGGAGGAAAAGAAGGAAAGAGAAGGGTGTGTCTGCATCACTCTAGAGCAGAGAGCTCAGAAGAACACACTTCCTTACATATTTTATACAATGATTTTTTACACATTTAACACTGTTCTATATCCCCACCTATGGCTCCAAAATTCAAAACCCTCTGCAGTCTTAAAGGGTAGGTTACTCTGGAAGCAGCCTGGAAGCTATGCCTTGATGCTTTGTGATGATGGCAGAATGGGGAGCAATGTTGATCGTTCTCCCCTAAGTGAGAGTCCTGACAGCATGAATTTTATTCCACTTCCATTCTAGTAAAACTAATTGGTGTAGGTGACACACTCTTCAAGCTAATTTCAGACACTGTAAAGGGGCAGAAAAGGGTACCAAGAGAGTCTAAGCTGACAGGGTATTTTAACTCCTATAAGGACTTTCTAGAAGTTGCATCAAAGGAAAGTCAACAACTTAAAACTGTGAGCAGCATGAAGTGCTGATAGGTTTGAAATTGTTCTTGGTATTGATATAGCAGGACTGAAATGCTCACATAAGTAGCACATATGGTAGCATTTACTGACAGGAAGTCAAGCTATAAAGCACTGTTTTTCCTAAAAAATAACCAAAACCACACCACCTCACAAATACTATACTTGCCTGGGACATAACTGATTTTTTTTTTTTTTTTTTTGAGTCAGCTTGCCAGGCTCAAAACTCAGGGTTTTGGAAGTTGCCTAGGTGAATTCGCTAATGGAACTGTCCCTAAGCCTTCCCGGCTAACACTGGGTGTTCTGGGTGGGTTCCTGCTTTCATTCTGGCTTCACTACAGAGGGTTTGTGGAAGAAGCCTGGGCCCGGAGACTGGCTTCACCACAGTGTAGTTGTGTTGCTCAGACAAGATACTAAACATGTTCTTGTTCAGAATAAGCTTAAGATTTGGTTAAAAGTACTATTTTCCTGAAATACCAAGTCAAGAAGGATTCAGTCCAGTAAGGATTTTTTTCTCCACTTAAAATTATATTCTATTACTACACTGTCTAATAAACACCTGCAACTATATTGCCTCCAAAAACATCAGAATCTACACAATAAATGCATCATGTTTATTTCTCTTTTAAACCTTGCTTTGTAAGGTAAACTGATCTATCAGAAACAAAGTTAACAAAACCTAACTTCCTTCAACTTGGTATTCTTTGCCCTCTTCACGTTAAAAAGACCATTTTGGTAATAAACAGTCCAGGATTTATGTTGCAGCTGGGCAAATATGTACATGCTGCACAGGCATAGTGATTGAATTCTGCTCACCTTTTTTTTGCTTCAGAGCTGTACTACTCTGTCTAGTCCCACTACCCTCTGCTTGTTTCCACAAACTTGTAGTAATATAATTTCCTGCTATCTATGTCACACTGTGAAGTGCTACTGTAAATGCAGGCTCAGAAGGTGATAACAGGTAGCTGCTAGTCTAATAATCTGCATGATGCTTGAATCGAGAGACAGTGCTACCTGGCTTTTGGAGGGCTCCTCAGTTACTCAGTTACATAGGTTTGTTTTAAAACTATTTCCATTAGAAGCTAATTTTAAAGTTAGAACAATGAGAAAATCTTTTAAAAACTGCATTTTTGCTACTTTTTCTATATAATCCCCTTATAAGAATATATTTTTACACACACAGAGAAAATGTTTTTTAACCACTTCAAATTACTGTATTAAAATTGTCTATTCTATTGGACAAAAGAAAGAAAACATGGGAAAATTCATAAAGGCTTGTATTATTACACAGTTGAGATGGGTACTCACTGTCTCAGTTTATTTGAATTGGCTGCACATGATCTGTTTTAGACCACAGAATATCTAGATATCTGATACTACACATTTTGCTATTTCTTCCCATGAAATTTTTCAGGCTATGACACTAAAGAATACACTGAAATGAATCTGAAAAAATACTGACAAGTATTAGTATTACCATTTTGCAGGTGGAAGTGACTGCATGTTTATTACTCCTCCATCTACTGGTACCACAACCTGGACATTAGACAGCATACTAGGCACATTCATAGACTCTGGATTGTATTTATAATCCACTCTCACATCAGTAGTGCTAGCATCACATTTCCAGTAAGTTGCAAGATTCAAGGGAGTGGACTGTATGCCATTTGAAGATACCTGTAAAAGAATAAGCCATTGAAAACAACTTAATTAAAATATCCATATTTTGGGCAGAATTAGGGGATGATGGTAATGAATATAAGTCTCACTGCTGACAAAATATCAAGAAAACAATTGACCTCTGTGTCCTTAAACACAGAATTTTGAAGACTGCTGCCTAAAAGAATTCCTGTTATTTTAATTTTAAATTAAAATACTTGAAGAAAAGGTTTAAACTCCCTCTGGCCTATGAGGCTTCTTCCTGCTCTTTCATAACTTTTTGTAAGCTTTGTTTTTGTTCTGTTCTGCCTTATGCAAGATGCATGCTTACAGCAAAATGACTTCATCCTTAGTAGTTGTGTGCTGTGCCAATACAACTGCCCAAACAGGCAGCAGCAGAGAACACCACCAGTCATTATGGGACAGGCAGCCAGCAGAACAGTTCTTACCTCTTCAAAGCATTATTGTCCTGCTGCAGGAGAGCTGAATGCCGCTTCTGTAGCTGAGCTCATTCTACTGCGCTGATGCATCTCAACCACTTTCTCAATCTACTTGGGGAACCTCCTGTGTCCTGGTGCACACTCTTGCCTTTCTTTGTCAGCCCAAAACCTTTTTTATCTGTCTGGGCTTCCATGTGCCAATGCCTCATTTTTGCAAGAAGAATACACAGTACTCATTTCAGCAAACAAAATGGTTTTTTCCTTCCATCTTTCTCAACAGTGTGCCTAATATGGTTTTTGCAAGTTCAGTATGCCAAGATTTTAAACCACACTAGGCAGATGTGGAAACTACAGGTAAGAACAGCTGGACTGACAGGTAATTTTCAGGGTTTTTTTGTGTGCAGACAGTTATGTCAGATGTTCAGACATTTCAAGGCAGGCCTAGAAAATCCCTGTTCTCCCTTTGAGGTGAGTCTGTCTTGAATATTCATGAAGACTTTTTATTAACAAGCCAGAACATCATCTCACTGATTCACAGAATGGCTGAAGTTGACGGAGACCTCCTGGAGGCTGTCTGGTCCAGCCCTCCAGCTCACGCAGCTCTAGCAGGCTGCCTAAGCTCCAGACAGCTTCTGAACATTTCCAGGAATGGAGACTCCACTACCCCTCTAGGCAACCTGTGCACAGTGTTCAGCCCCCGCCACAGGAAAAAAGCAGTTCTGGCTGTTCAGAGGTAATCTCCTGTGATTCAGCATGTGTCCATTGCCTCTGATTCTGTAACTGGGCACCAGTGAAAACAGCTTGGCTCTGTCCTCTCTGTGCTCTCTCTCAGGTATTTATATATATTGATGAGATTTCCCTGAACTTTCCTTTTTCCAGGCTTAGGAGTCCCAGCCCTCTCAGGCTTTCTTCATGGGACAGATACTCCAGTCCCACCATCATCTTCATGGCCCTTTGCTGAACTCTATCCAGTCTCACTTGCAATGAACAACCCAGAACTAAACACAGCACCCTAGCTGTGGTGTCGCCAGTGTTGAGGGGAAGGATCCCCTCCCTTCACTTACTATCAATACTTTGCCTAATGCAGCTCAGGAGACCATCTGTTGTCTTTGCAGCACGAGCAGCAAGTTGTTTGGCTCCTGTTCAACATGGTAACCCACAGGACCTTGAGGTCCATTTCTGCCAAGATCATTTCCAGCTGGTGACTCCCCAAGTGTGCTTCTTGTTGAACCTCATGAGGTTCCTCTCAGCCCATTCCTGCAGTCTGTTTAGCTCCCTTAGGAGGACAAAATGACCCTCTGGTTTATCCAGAGGGCCATCCCCATTTGGTATCATCAGCAAACTTGCCAAGGATACACTCTGTCCCATCATTCAGATCGTTAATGAAGCTATTAAACTGTAAAATCAATATGTCCCCTGGGGGCCAGTTCACCTCAATGTCCGCTCATCCAGCCTGGTCTTCACCAGCTCCTCTATACGGATTCTGTGGTAGATGGTGTTGAAAGGCCTCTTGAAGTCTGAGCAGACAGTATCTACTGCACTGCCCTCATCCACAGGGGCAGTCATGTCATCATAGAAGTTTGTCAGCTTGGTCAAGCATGACTTACCCTCAGTAAATCCATTCTGCCTACTCCTGTTCTATTACATTGTGAGAAATCAGAATGTCATACATTCTCAGATAGAATCACAGAAGGGGATGGGTTGAGAGGGACCTTAAAAGTCATATAGTTCCAACCCACCCTCAATATGGGCACAGACAACTTTGACTAGACCAGGTTGCTCATAGCCTTGTGCCAGTGGCTCATCACCCTCTAAGAATTTTTTCATAATATCTAATCTAAACCTACTCTCTTTCAACTGCAAGCCATAACCATGCATTAAAATGCATTGGCGACAGCATCCAAAACTTAAACAATTGCAAAATCAAAGACAGAATGAGTACAACCTATAAGAAGTCCCCACCAAATCTCTTAAAGGAGAATTTGACTTTGCTGACAAATATCAGAAAAAGCAGTGTTTGAAGCTTGCTTGCAGGATTGGGCTGATGCATTAGCACGCTGAAATAAGCCCTGTATCTTAGGGAATGACATGAAGCATAGCAGGAATATGCTGAGTCTGGGCAGACTCTACACACTGTAAGTAGAGACATACCCAGAATTGGTCTAGATGAGGGATGACAGTTTATCTCCATGCTGGCAGACAAAGAATAATTATTTTAATTTCTGGGTAGATAGATCTGCTGGAATTCCTTAAAAATTACAAAAGGATAAAAGTGTTTACCTGATACTTTAAAACATCCACATTGTAATAGGATGCAGATGGATTCTGCTCTGATAGTTTCTTGAGGTAGACAGTTATAGCTTGCATGTTCATCCAAAAATTCTTAGTACTGGAGTCACTTTGTGACTGATCACTACAAAGAAAAATCACTAATTAGGGGTGAAATATTACACCACACATACAAGAATACCAGACAATTTAACCTTTTTTTTCAAAACATGCTTTTTCAATATAATTCACTGTGTCAGATACAGCTCTGCTAACATTTCAGTTATAAAGTGTCATGTCAAACAGTGATTAAACTTAATTTTGTATGAATCATTCATTATATTAAGTATGAACTAACAAAATGAAATTAAATAAAAGAATATGTGCATATGATTTGATTTATTATTTCAGTAATTAAAAAATACAGCATTTAAAAACATTTAACTTAGTGTTCAAATAATTTCTCCAATAAATGAAATAGAAACTGCTCAGCTGAAATAGATTTCTGCTAAAAATTACCAGCTTTTCTATTTTTTAAAAAAACAGTATCTCCAAGTGTAATTTCAACAATTATCCTACTTAATCAGCAACCTCTTTTCTTACAAATTCTTCCAAGCATGCTGCTACACATCTGAGAAACAGTTATGTAAAAAATCTGATTATCATCATGATTCAGCTTTAAAATACACTAGTAGACGGCAAATGAGAGTACATGAATCTCCTACTGCTTGTTTTCCATTTAAGCCTAGTGTTCCATCATTTAGTTTTACCATTATTACTACCGTGTAAAGAAATTATTTATAAAATGCATAAAACACACATTTATTATTTATAAAATGCATAAAAGACACATTTAAGAATTATTTTTTATGGCTTCTGTTATACTCAGCACAAGTTTTAAGTCCAGTAATCACTGAGATTTTTAATAGTGGCAGTGGAGAGAACTAAGTTGAACAAGATTAATTCAAAAAATTAAATTATATGTAATTAAATCAACCAGAATGCAATAAATTGTGATTTACATATACAACAACTCATACTTTGCAAATTATGTAGTTTACAATTATGTTAAAATGAATACAAAACCTGTATACGAGTTGTGCATTTGGAAGAATCTGCTCTAGCTTGTTTGTGTTTTTCACCCTGAAGCAGAGCACAGCAGGAGATGGGTTGCTGGTGAAGACTTTAATAATCCCGCTTGGGAATGATATTGTCATATCACCAGTAATCTTCACAATACATCTAGAAGAGAATAAAACAATCAGCTTCATTGCAACTCATTAACTGCCTAGTTCTAATACTAATTTTAAAGCAACCACTGTATTTTCACAATCTGATGAACTGAATTAAAAAACAGAACATCAATCTCAAATGAGGGTAATGTGACTATGTACTGTCACTTTCAGCTTGGAAGTAAGATGAAATAAGGAAGAAAAAAACTTTAACTGCTTAAGCATACAGTAGTCTTGGATATTTTTCAGGCTTTGAAAATATGGCACAGCTATGCTTAGGCAAGGCCTAAGTAGCATAGCAATGGATGTGACAGAGAATGAAGTGCTTTCAGCTGCACAAAGTTACATGTAACACCTACCTGACAATGATAAAAATTCTTGTCATTCTCAGTGCTCCCACTGAACATATTTTTGTAAAGCAGGTACATATGAACTCCTGGCAGGATACAGGCCATTACAGAGCAATAAGCCACTGTTGTCACTTACACCCAGGGAAAAAAACCCCTTTGAATTCCCCTTCTATGCATACTCATTCCCCTTCCCCAGTATGAAAAGTAGACCCAGTGTCTTTTCTTACTGTAACTCAATACATTCAAGACAATTCACTATTTAACTAACTTTGTGGGATCTGCTCCTTTAAAGTAGGCGTTAACAGATTCAGTAAGAGCTACTGCAACAGGCAAGGTGTCCTGGTTTCCAAGGCTGACGGGGCTGGGACCACGTGAAACACCTAGAATACATACAGTGTATAGATTTAATTTTCAAAAAGCTTAGTAGATTTCAGAATGGTTGACTACATCTGTAATTTTCACAAGAGTTTACACCAAGGTCACAGTACCGTCTGAGGTATTACTTGAAAAATGTGTAGAAATACATAAACATAGTACAGTACAATCATACCACCAAAATGCTGCTCAGCAGCCTAAGAACATAGGCCTACCGGTATGACATTATGTAAACAGACACAAGGAAATACATGAGATGAAGAACACTGCATAAAAATGGCTACTAGTAGAGATGAACTCAACAGACCCAAAGCAAATTGACTAGAATGCTTTTTAAAAAAAATCTCTACTGTATGCTTTTTGTATGGAAAAATGCATGATAAAATGGTCACAGAAATACAGAGAATTCACTTACAGTAAAAATGAACTTAAATGCAAATTCATCAATATTATCGCACATAAGTAAACTGTTGAACATTTTTTTAAACTTTTCAGCCAACAAACATTGCAATTCCCAAGCAGAAATTGTTGGAGACGTCTTTACTTGTTGCTTCTGCCAACACAACACAATTCCAACATAAAAAGAGCTATAAAAATCAACCAAGACCTCATGCTAAAGCTTTTTGAAATGCACATATACAGTTGATGGAACAAGTTGTCATGGGATTTCATTTTTCACAGATTTTCTACACGTGGATGGAATATAAAAGACAATACTGGAAGTTTCTTCTCTTTTTCTTAGTGCAGCAGTGTAATAGATAGCATCTTACTATGATTTTTGTACCATGCAGAAATGGTCTGTATCACATAGTATTATCTATCACAAAGGAGGCACAGTCTCTATCTTTTCATAAGCAAATTGAAAAATTTCTCATACCTCAAAGCAGAGATGAAATGCTTCTGTATAGTATTGGTCATGGGAAATTAAACCTATTTACTCTAAGTGTCTGTCCTTTCTGAGCTCTTTCAGAAGCAAAAAGGAAGTTGCTCTTCACAGAGCACCTAATATCTCATATTAGACCTTAAATTAAGAGATGAGTGAATGAAGTAGTGACAGAAAGAGAGCAAAAGACAGGAGCTGGTCTAATTCTGCTACCTCATACCTCTCTCTCCCTTACAATTTCTCACATAAGGTAGTAAAATGTTCAGAATGCTTCTCAGTACCATGAAAATATTTGTGCAACACTTAGGCCTCCTTAGATCCAAAAGATCTAGTCAAAAGTGTTGAAAACCAAAAATTCTTAAATGAACTAATTATTATGATTCTGGATGAAAAACACCGATTCATTCATTTTTTTTCAGTATGAACAGTAGGTTGTTTTCCTTTATTCTTTCAGACAATACACGGATCATGATTCCAAAGTTTTTCTCTCCCTGAAAACTACCAACAAAAGCTGTGATTCTCTATAGTCTCAGGAATCCAGAAATCATTCTTTCAAGAGGCAAATGTGCAATAAAATAATGAGAAATTCTAGAAATTCTGTTTGGTGAAATACTGAACTCCAGAATTATTCTTCACTAAAGCCAAAGTGTACACTAAATGAATGTGGCACTACAGTTGCTGAGCTGTTTTAATGTCTTTTTCTGACAATTTACTAAGGAACAACAAACAACTGTAGAGCAGATAGGATTACCTTGTATACAGGTGTATCAATTACTTTAAAATCTTTTACTTAATGGCCTTATATACATTTTTATAGCAATATTTGAAAAATTATGCAGAGTAATGCAAATATATTCATTATATTCCTATTGGTAAAAGACAAGTACTCTTTGCTTGACTGAAGAGTGAAATTTATTAGAAATAATAACCCTCTTTTTACTTTTTTTTAGGGAACACCAAAGAAAATACATATGTATTTCTCTGAGACTTATTTGGGGAACTACAAATAAGATCTCTTCTGTCTTGTTTGCTCTGCTCCCACTGTTTACCACCCTTTGACTCAAAAATCTATGCATTCTCCTAGAAACCAATAAACTGAAAAATAAATAACTATACATTCAACAAGGCCCAGTGCCAGGTCCTGCCCTTGGGTCACAACAACCCCAGGCAGCTGCACAGGCTGGGGCAGAGTGGCTGGAAAGCTGCCCGTGGGAAAAGGACCTGGGGGGGCTGGTGACCGCAGCTGAACATGAGCCCGGGTGTGCGCAGGTGGCCAAGAAGGCCAATGGCATCCTGGCCTGTGCCAGCAATGGTGTGGCCAGCAGGAGCAGGGCAGGGATTGTCCCCCAGTACTTGGCACTGGTGAGGCCATGCCTCGAGTGCTGCCTCCAGTTTTGGGCTGCTCAATTCAGGGAAGAAATTGAGGTGCTGGAGTGAGTCCAGAGAAGGGCAATGGAGCAAGGAAAGGGTCTGGAGAATAAGTTATATGAGAAAGAGCTGAAGGAGCTCAGGACATTTTGCCTGGAGAAAAGGAAGCTCAGGGCGGGCCTTATCACTCTCTACAAGTGCCTGAAATGAGGGTGCAGCAAGGTAAGGGACAGTCTCCCAGGCAATCAGGGACAGCAAAAGAGGAAATGGCCTCAATCTGTGCCAGGGGAGATCCAGGCTGGACAACAGCAAGAATTTCTTCACTTAGAATGGGCTGCCAAGAGAGGTGGTGGAGTCACCATCCCTGGAGGTGTTCAAGAAATGACTGGACTGCTTAGTGCTGTGGTTTAGTTGACAACGTGGAGATCATTCAGTGGCTGAACTTGATGATCTCGGCAGCCTTTTCCCAACCTTCATGGTTCTGTCATTCTATCATATGCAACAAACATGACTGCTTATCCTGACGCTGAAAGTCATAGTTTTGTTGCCTTGCTGCTGAGAGTACAATTCAATGCAGCAACATTCAGCTTCAGGGTTTTCTATATCTGCTGTAAGGTCTCAGACGGAAGGGACATAACAGAGCTGCATGAAGGAATCCTCACTTCATCTCAGGCTGCAGCCCAGATGCAGGCTCCAGTTCTATCACCCTTGGCAGTGATGGCAAAGCTGGCTTAAATACCCTGCCACCTGCCTTAGCCTGACCACCACTACCAGCCCCTGAGCTCTGCTGACACAAGAGCTAGTGACCTAACCATGCAAATGGTTGCACTGACACACTCAAAGTGCAGGCCAAAACTGCAGAACAAAAGACTGCATCCTTGGTCATAAAAAGGGCAGATGAATAAAGCTGATCAAATGGTTTTAGTTCAGTTTAGGAACAAAGATCCAGACAATTTTAATACTGGCTAAACAGCTGTCACAAAAATAAAATGTATTTTAAAAAGTAGTACCTTTATTATGTCTGTCTTCTAAGATTTGTACTATATGTAAATATAGAAACATTTTTACCTACTTGTGTTAGGAGAGTAAGGATTGTCAAAGTAAAAATATATTCACTTTACTTGAAACAAAGTAGTAATGACAAACTGAAGAAGCAAGGCCAAGTTTCAGCTTGTTTATGGAGCAGGGAAGTGGATAGACAGAAGATAACATTATATAAAAGTGGTTACATCAAGTTTTGGTGATTTCAGCAACATACAACTTGTTATGTAGTTGAGATTTCAAGCAACTTGTATGTGCCAGATACCAGAAATATCTGGATAAATTTCTTCCAAAAGATATACAATTTTATTAGATGTAGCATATTAGGATAATTAGTTAAGACATAAATGTGCTTTGGGTACAATACCTGGTGGTGTCTCACAAAGCTTTTCAATTGTAGGAAGATTTCGAATCAAAAGATCATCGTCTATTACATTTAAATGAAACAAAACATTGCAAGAAAACAAAATATTTCAAGCAAAAACAGATGTTAAAAATTAATATTCAAAAAATATTTTGCAAATTAAATTAAGGCTAAAGCATGAAAGAAACACTCAATTGCGCATGCCTTAAAGTTCACTTGGAAAAAGATAATTAGAGTCAATTCTCCATTATTCAGAACAAATGGAGTAAGGGGAACACTGGATTGTGCAAAAGTCAAAAAAGTACAGAATGTATTGCAGACTACATCCTCATGCCCCAAAGTATTTCAGCTTTGTGCACTGCCCTTCTCATTTTCCCAGGGCTATTTAATTCATACAGTCAGTGCAGATGGAACTGACCTTATTTATTTTTCCTAGGCTGAAATAATAACCACATCAAACCTCAGTGTCAGCACACACCTCCTTACCTCCTACCTCACCTCAGATTTCACTCTGCCACTGTTTCCAACAACATACACACATATCCCCAGAGCTGGGGATATTGATGCTCTTGCCACCAATTTTTGGTTCCTCGACACCAGACCTGAGACCTGAGGATGTGAGCCTGGATGGACTCTGGCAGTCAAAATATCAGTTGTGTTTCTGTGATGCTTCTCAGCATTTGTGAAACTGGCAGACACTGAACCGTAAGAGCTAAGGTTGGGCAGAACTTAGTAGATTTGCTTCTGCACAGGGTGGAAACAACTCCACTGCAGAACTCCCACTAGGTGCTGCACAGATGCTCTTCTGAGCTGCTGAGCCTGAGTGAGGAATCCTTGGCATCAATAACATTTGCAGATAACTGAATGGTAACTTGACAACTTGATTTAAATTGTGACTAAAGGTGTAATGGTGTTCAGGAATTAAACAGTTCAATACTGCTAAGTAAATAAATTAAAATATCTTAAGCCCTGCCCTCCTCGAACTAAACAAAAATCCCCAACTAACTAAAAAAACCCCCATGTCTCCTTTTGATTTATTATAAAAAAAATCAAAACTGAAGTACCTTCCTTTAAAAACAAGAGAAAACCTTCTGAAATTAATGGCAACACATGAAGACTAATTTCCTTTTCATCTTAATCTTTCTTGTTTAATTATTTTGCTTTTACTGCTTAGCTTATATTCTTAACTAACTTGAAGAAAAAGATGCATTAGATTTATTTTTTGGAAACTGCAATTATGGAACAACAAACAATTAAAAGACCATAAAGGAACTCAGTTTTGTGAACATCTATATTGATTCAAATTTTTCAGTATCCCTAAGTATTTCTGCACCTATACAATAACATCTTCTGAACAAATATATGATAACATGTTGTACTTGATAGATATACATGCATACCAAGTAAGAATTCATGGAATGTTAATTGTGAATAATATTTCCCTAAAGAACATGCCATAACTGGATCTATGGTCTAATCAAATTTAATCTACTTTCCTGTGTCTCAGTGTTATTTAGAAGCAGATATTGCAAAGAATTCTTGAAGTACCTGGACTCACATACGAAACAACTAACTCCAAGAAATGGTTCTCGTAACAGGTGCAACCTAGTGGCTGAGCTGTCCTATTTCTCAAGTAAAATAAAATGGTTAATTAAACTTACCAACTGTAGGTGTGTTTGCTGCACTGAGGGAAGCAGAAGAAGATATAGAAGAAATGCTCTCTGCACGTGCCAAAGGAGCTGCTGGAGGTGGACTTGAGTTAGAGGTCAATGGAGGGCTGAATGGCCTAGGCTGAACAAAAGAGATTACAAGAATGTAACACAGAGTGGTTTTAAAGAGATGAAAAAAAAATTGTAAATAGAAAAGTTCTTATTTCATGCCCCAATCAATTTCACAGTGTTTCTCAACATAGTTTCTTTAATGTTTTATCTACCCTAGTTTTTAGTGTGGAACAGAGAACCTGCATTTTCCATTGGAGTAAATTCCCTTATTTCATAGATTATAATTTTTTTTGACAGAGTAGTCAAATCTAATATATTTGATTATGCAGCAGACTGCCAACAATAATAAGAGAACATAGTATCAGAAACTAAGATTACAGCCCTGTGTATGTGTGGCAAACAGATTTAGAAAGCTAAAGCAGAGCTACTAATGGATTGGAAGAGCAAGCAGCAGAGGGCAGCTCAAATAGCTGTGATTGCAGTACAGGAGTGAGAGAGAAACAGGCTGTAGGACCAGGGTTTTTTCAGCCTGGAGAACAGAAGCCTAAGAAGGGATTTATTAGCAGTCTCCTACTAGGTAAAAAGGGACACACAAAGAAGTCAGAATCAGGCTCTTCTAAGAGAGGCAAGAGCTACAGCAAAGAAATTCCAGCCTGACTTTGGGAAAAATTCCTTCTTGCAACCTTGTGGTGAAATCCTGAGACAAGTTGCCAGATTGGCAGATGGTAAATCTCCCACTCTGGAGATTTTCAAAACTCAGCATGTGCCTGAGCAACCTGATATGATTTTGAAGTCAGCCCTTTTTTGAGCAGGTTGGCCTAGAGAACTTAAAAGTCTTTTCCACTCTAAATGTCTGGATGGTTTTAGGATACACTTAACTGTTAAGGTATTTAACTAATGATCATGCTGGGATTAACCTATCTAAAAGGTACTGAAACCCCCAAAGCATCATTTTGGCAGGATAACTGCAGAATTTCAGAAGATAAAGGGCTAATGTGTATGTCTGAAGCACTGATAGCTGGATGGCTGTGAAACCAACCAAGGATTGTTGGTAATAACAGACAGACTGTTGATAATGATCAAGGACTATTGGTAATAACCAAGGATTGTTGGTACTAATAGACAAGGCCTGCTGGTAATAACCAAGGATTGTTGTTAATAACCAAGGACTGTTGGTACTAACAGATGAGGTCTGCTGGTAATAACCAAGGACTGTTGGTAATAACAAACTGAGAAAGAACAAGATGTGTCTGGAGAAGAGGCTATACAGTGGTAGGCAGCACTTTTCCATGACAAACATCCTGTTATGGCTCCTGCAGACAAGCACAAGTACAGGTACAGCTCAAGTGCAGGAATGAGGCAGAGAAGTGGGCATGGACAGTAGGGGGGCATCAAGACCACACAAGATCCCCAAAGCCCTCTGGCCCATTCCAGAAAGGTCTGAAAGAATGAACAGTGCATGATAACTAATTTGCATAGAAAATGAGAAACTTAGCTCAGGATGGGGAAAACCTGTCTGTAAAAAGGTAACCCCAACAGGCCTAGGTGATACCTCCAGGACACTCCATCAGCTGAACCAACACTGGAACCAGAATTGGTGATTACTTTTTCTCCCTTTCTCTCTCTCTCTTCCTGTTTAATTCATATGTTCCTTTGTCTCTTCCTTTTTTATTCTACCTGTTTGTCCAGAACCCACTGTTGCATGCATATACAGTAGGTCAGGGACTAACATACCAATGTCCATGCCAAGTGCATAATTTAATAATAAAGCTTTGTGAGTTTTTTGTGGACCCTCTGAGTTCAGTCATTCCTTTCGACCACTAGCATTTGCGAATCTTGGGTGTTTCCTTCCCACTAAGGGCGAGATGTCACAGTAACTTTTTTCCCCCGTTCTATTGCACTTGTTGGCTTTGATAGAGACTATGAGAATTGTAAAAGGAGTTGACATATAATGAAGACAACTGACAATCTTCCTCTTGTATCCAGATAATAGTGAATTTCTAAAGCAACAGTATAAAATGGATGTAGCTTTGTTCAGGATCATACTTTATAGCAGAACAGTACCAGATAAATTCTTCTATTTAATTATGATGACATGAAGAACAGATTCCTTGGGCTAAGAGCAATTACTACAATTCTGTACTGGAAAGAGAAAAGAATTTCAAAATGAACTCTTTTCTGATCCTACAGAAAAGCAAAACAGTTTGAAAATGTTTTGTCACTTTTGTCGAAGCATAAGATGAGAATTTTGTTTATAACAAGAATATGGTAAAAATTTCTTGCTACTTTGGAAGACAATAAGAGGATTTTACCACAGGAACATTTTTCCAAGTCAGGAAGTCAAGTGAAACATGCACAATACTAATATTTACAGAGGAAATTAGGCATGGCCTAGTCTGATAGGCAGTTTGGTTACTTGCATTCTTTACCACATTCCTTATCGGCAGGTGAACCTGCACTGAAGGCACATGCAGACAGTGCGCAACCTCTCACTATCCTCACGGGCAACTTCTGTCATCTACCACCTCCCTCCTCCACAAACCAGCACCAAGTGCAGGGTGAAGTCACAACAAGGCTACATCTGTCAACATATGACTGAAAACCCCCACTCATTTCCCAAACCTTTGGTGGTATCCCTAAATCAAAGGAGGTTTGTTAATTGCTTCACTAGTATTTTGCATTCTGAAAACTTCAAACTTATCCATGCACCATCTTTCATTGTCAAATTACTGATTTCCTCTATTAAAAACACTCAGCTGATGCAAAAATTATGGTTTGGACCTTTGTATTTGTGTTAATAATTATTCGTTGTAATAAGATAGTTATCATAAACTATTACCATGCCTATTTGGCAATGTTGAAAATCTGCTTATGTGATTCCTTGAACATTGGCTAGAAAGTAACTCCACTGTAACACTGTAAATGAATAGTGTATCTGAAATCAAGTCAAAATAGCAAATTTAAAAAAAAAAAATCAATACATACTATTTCATTAATCCCACTAAGTTTCCCAGCAGACAACTTTGGTCTTGAAGCAGGCCTTGGAGGGGGTACAATGGTGCCCACAGAAAGAGGAGTGGTGGGCCTCGCTGAAAGAAAGCAAAGTTAAGAAAATAAATACTATAAAGATCACACTGAACATAAACAGATATTTACTTGAGTAAAATATCTGGAATTGATGTTTCTACTAGAAGTTCCTATTGTACAAGTGCCATGTTTTAAGAGTTACCACAAATCATAAGTGCTTTTAAAATAGTGCCATGTGATACTCTGAAAGGTGCATCTAAAAATAGCATCATGAGCTTTCTCATTGCTCTCAAGTGATTTTATACCAACCATTCTTGGAAGCTTGTATGTAAAAAGAATTGTTTCTGCAAATGCAATTACCTAATCTTTGAGATCTCATTGCTGTCTGATATCCCACAAAAATACATTCGCATTTCCAGAAAAGCAACACTGCATAGTTAAGGGAAAGAAATGCCTTTAAATGAATAATTTGAATTTTCTTCTTATTTCAAGTTGAATATTTACTTCACTGTCTCAACTGGTATTAACAAGCAGTTTAGTACATTCTAAGTAAGAAGGTGAGTTAATTTTAACATCAGTTGAGCAATAATAACAAAAAGAAAAATGAGTCTAAAGCTTGCTTTTTGGAGTCAGTTATTAGCAAAGAGCAGTACAGAATGCATGCTTGGCATACCCTTATTTGTACGAGCACAAGAAGACACTAAACTATAGTCCAGTAGTGCTGAAGATGATGCAGAAGATATTTCAGCAGCAGTGCCAGTTTCTTCAATGAATAATTGTTCATGGCATATAGAGTTATTGAAAAGGTCACTTTGATCCTCAGAAGCACAGCTGTTGGAAGAATTCCCAAGCAAAGCAGAAGAGGCAAGGCAGGCATTTTCAGTTTTAAAATGCAATCTTTGGGGCTCCTTCTTGTCTGTGCTTGTGTGTCTAATTGTAAGAAGTTCATCAGCAAAGGAAATCCACTGACTCTGAGACCGTGAAAAACAGGATAAAGTACTGGTACTCCCTGATGGCGCTGCTGTAACACCAGATTTGCACAAAGTGCTAATGGTAAAGCCTGGTGAGGATGGGCTTGTAGACCCAGAATCTGTCTGGTGTCCAAGCAAAGACTGAGATATTCTACACCCAGGCAAATCAGTGGTAGATGAGGAGGAGCTCCTATTGTGCTCTGTTAGGGTAGCTGAAGGAAAAGGGAAGAATTGAAACTAGGACCAACAATGAAAAGATAAAAATATCAATATTCAAAAAAGTATTCAATATCCACTGCACAAGGATTACTATCCAGCATGAAAAATAACTGCTCTACTAAGGTACCTGTCCGCCCCCCCAATAAAAGACAGAAAAAAGCTACTCACATATCATATGTACTTCATTCATACTGCCAACCATGTCACTTTCCATTTTTTTGTACATAAAAAACAAAATATGGTGTATCTCTCCACTTAAGGCTCTATTTCTCTCAACTTTCCTTATTCCTCTGACTTCCTACCTGTTGTGATTTAATTTTCTCTCATCTTTGTCTTTTCCTTCTTGCATCCTACTCCATTTTTGGTTTCTCTCCACAGCTTTCTGCTTTTAATTTCCTTCAGTTATTTAATCAAACCCATCTTGTTGTTTCCAAAGAATCCTCTTAGTCCTAACATTTGTAATAGGAAGGTCCAAGAGATTTGGCTTTCAGGTGAATGAATGAAGACAATGGAGTCACAAGATCCGGTCTGCTAGTTATTCTGTCTATATCAATCTGTGTCTAGTGAGTAACAATATGGATGAGGCACCATCCACCTCAGTTTTTTTCCTCTGTCATCCTATAGTCTTCAGACTGCTGAAAAAAAGAGTTTTCCCTGAGTATTCCCTGCACTTGCTGCTGCCTGTTGCTCTAGATGACAATAGAAGCAGAAGATGCAAGGTTAGTCAATTCTCAACATCTTGCAGATTGGCAGAGGTAGGAGCAACAGCAGTGACAACAAAAATCAAAAAGAGAGAGAAACACACTTAAAAGCTCAGATCAAAAGCATAGTTGTTCTCTCTACAGCAGTCCTTTTGCCATAAACAAATGCATTCTCTAAGTCCACCTAGACATTAAGAATTTTAACTCAGCTTTCTCTTTCTAGCAGATATTTTAACTATCAAAGGCTTTAAAATACTACTATAAATCCTATTTTAAATCAATGTGGAGATGTCAAGAACTATTTTAAAAATACATATGGATGAAAATAAGGAAGATAACTAATAGAAGCATTTTTACAATTTCAAGAGCTAGCTAAAAAATGTCTGTTGTGTTTGTTCAAGATAACGAAGTTAGCTTAAACTTCTAATAAAGCAGAATTATTCATGAATGACCAAAGATTACTTCTGTGCTGCATAAACCACTGTCTGCTCAAACATTAAGGTAGTTTAAATGTTCAATGATTAACACAGTTATAAAACAATAGTTAAACAAATGTTTAAACAGTAAGAGACATATACTGTTTTCCACACAACTAATGTACGTAATTTAAGTTTTGAATTGAGATTTTCAAAAACTTTAAGCACCAGCTTACTAATAACCTTCAAGTTTAAGATAAAACATTGATTTCAAGGAAAATACAATCAGATCAGTTAAGTATTTTTAAAAAACCTTTAGAACTAAGTTGCAAGTTAGCAAGCATTACAACTTAATTTAAACAACAATATGACCTACATTGATCCAATTGTTTTTCGCTCCAAATGTATTAGAAATTTGTTATACGGTGTAACACTTACTTTCTATTTAACTCCACAGATTATTTCACAAATGTAAATAACTTAGTTAACTTCTAGAACAACAATCCTTGAAATAATGATCTACCAGATAAAGTTTGCCAAGGCACAAACGTATCTAAACTTGATTTATGCCCACAAGACCCTCTTGCACCAATTTCAATGAGCTGCAGGGCTCTGTGTACAAGCCTGATGGGTATGAGGACTAGGGCAGATGACTCCCTGCCAGATACAGCTACAGAGGATATCATGGATCTCTGTCATTATTCATCAACCAGAGACTACTTTCTCCACAGTTCTGCTGTCAGGAGGAACTGTATAAAGATTTCCTAACCTGCTTACACTTCCCATCCAGGCACAGCAATAAACATCTGAATACGGCTAAAACCACCAGCACAAGAAGTCAAGTATCCTCTGCCTTTCTCTGCAGACTCCAACACAAGACCAAAGCTATCAAACCAGAATATTTTAAGACAGCAGCATTTCTTTTCTGAATATTCCAGTAATACATATCTCTCTAGGATTTATTCTTAAATGTGTTACCTCACACATGGTGAATTCACTAGCTAATACTACTGACTGATAATATTTAAGTCAGGATAAGAAAATTATGATGAATTCTGTAAGCTGGATTTGTTAAAACCATAACCTTTAAGGAACGCAAAGTTGTGGTAAAAGACTAAGTTCTGCTTAAAATCTGAAGTGTTACAAAGCAACGTTGATTGTTGCTAAAAGAACATTACTAAAGCCAAGAAATAACACCAGTTTTTCAGAATTTTCCTATTGATACATGTAATATTCCTTACAGTTCTTTAATCTGCATGATCAAGCACAGAAGAAAACTGCTAGAAAGCCATAATCATGAAAAAAGAAGTGAGGACTAATTTTGGAATACAAGTACTTCATTAAAAAAAAAAATCAGCAAACACACTTCCTTTCTCAGGTGTGTGAGAGGAGAAAAATGTCTACATTAAGAGAAAATTAAGATGCTGGAGTACAGATACACAGTAGGTAGACTGGAAAGAACTAAGGAACTATTTTTTGCAAAGACCAGGTTTCAGGAAAGCCTGTCAGTGTCCTACAAACACTAATGTCCTGCAACCCAAAATGCCCACGCAACATGTGCTCTCTCTCCCTTCACCTCCCACGTGCCACACCCCATCCTCTTCCTTGCTTTCAATATCTTGGCTTAATTCATGTCTCAGTCTTGTCATTTTTATCCATCTCCCCTTGGATTATGCCTTCACATCTCCTAACAGAATCATGCCTTCATACAGGAAACAAGCACCTCACAGCAAAGCTCTGCAATGCCTTTGTACATAGCCCAATCGACTTTCCTGGAAAGAAGAAATCCATCCCTATCCGTTGTGCAAGCTCAGCTTGTCTCACAGTCGCTGCAACAACCTCCATTTAATCTCCCAGCCTTAGCAGCTGAAAAAAAAGGACTACATTCTAGATGGTGAGCAATTATTCAGTAAGTATGAGAAGGCAATTAAAAAAGGCAGGAGCAAGATAGAATTTTCCTAAAGTATCTAGCACTCCCTCTTCCCTCTTGCTCTCTAGCTTGAAAGCCTTCTCAGTCGTGTAATACTTCTAAGACAGTATACTGCTTTATAAAATTCTATCATTTATGCATCAAACCACATCCCCTTGCAACAACTGAAAAAACAACACCAGAACATCCAGAAATATGGCAAACACATTTTCTACCATCAAATATTTTACCTGAGGAGGATGAGGATGCCAAAGAAGCTGAAGAGGAAGATTCAAGAGAAGTGCTGAAGAGTGGATCCCATGCCAGGAAGTCACTGTTGCCCTTTCTATATCAAGAGTTACAATTGGAATAGAAATGAAAGATTTATGCATTCTTAAAAATCATAAACTTCAGTAGTAGCTTGATAAGGTAATAATTACAATTATCACAGAATAGGTTGAGTTTGAATGGATCTTTAAAATCCTGTTCCAACCACGCTGACATCCACTAGACCAGGTTGTTCAAAGCCCCTTCCAGACTGGCCTTGAACACTTCCAGAGACAGGGCATCCAGAACTTCCCTGGGTGACCTGTTTTCACAACTCACCAGACCTCATAATAAAGAATTTCTTCCATATATTTAATCTAAAACTGCTCTCAGTTTAAAGCCACTCCTCCTAGTCCTATTACTACATAACCCTTGTAAAAAGTCTCTCAATAATATGATAAAAGCATTTGAAAAATTAGCCTACATTACTCTTTGCATCTAAAAAGAAGAGAATTAGTTAAAACTTGCAGGTCAAAGAATTGATTTACATGTAAGGAGACTATCTTAGCCAACACCTTGGTCCAAACTTGTGTGTGGACATACTCCAGAATGTCAGTTAAATAACTGTAATTTTTGAGACCTACGTCTTCAAATTCATTTATTTCAGTGTATATACACATAAGCAATGTATGCAGATCAGTGTAAATTTGGGGTTTGCAATTTTAAACATTTTACCATGGAACACTTTTGGACAGAAACTAAACCTGTCTTATTTAAAAACATTGTGTAGCCATGTAATTATAAACATCAACTGAGATAGATCACAATAAATCAAACGTATTAGAAGAGGTAAACAAACGAATGGAAATATCCACTGATACACTTAGTCTTATAATGCAATAGAGGTACAACTTAAAATAGGACTCAGCTGTAATTTCCAATGAGTTTCTGAGTATTAGAAAAATAAGAACAAATTCCTGCAGAACAGCATTTGATAGAATTTTAAATTTGAACTTACTCAGTAGTTGGAGCAGAAAGTTTTGATTTTGTTAACTCTTCACCTAAGAAAAAGATACAGTATTATCACTAAAAGTGTGAAATATAAAATAAAAATTTCATTTTCATTATAAAAAGATAATTAATATTAATGTTGGCAGTTCAACACAAGTTACTATTAAAATGGAAAAAAGAAAATGTATTATTTCTCATAACTCAAATTTAGATACTCCTGAAATATGAGAAGACTACACAGACCAAACGCACTTCATAAGGAAGTGTTGTTTACTTGAAAAGTCCTCCTTGAATTATACAGTTTACATCAATACTGTTCTTCAGCAAATCTGGCCTGGTTTCCCACTGGCAAAACCCCACCCCCAAATAACAGAAGCTAATGCTCTGTCCTCTATGTCGGTATTTCACACTATACACACAATGTGCTTTGCTGGTTTGTGGATCATATTAAATTTGAGCAGGTGGAAAGGTTTCAGGAACTTGCACGGGAGTTTTTTTCCATGGAGTAACTCCTTTGGCATCTGGATGTGCTCCTCATTACTGTCAGATACAGGTTCATCTGGTCCCCACAACAGGGAACAGCCAAGTACATAGATAAGGAAGAGTTATATAAAATTAACAAGAGAAATATTTTGTTCCATTTAAAATACAGATATTTAAGAAGTTTGTGGTCTCCAACAACTAAAAAAAGAGATTTGTTCTCATTCTATGTTAAAAAATAACAGGCTAAAACATTCACACTTACTGGATGAATTTTGATTCATTTGTGCCTGAAACAGGAAAAAAAAAAATTAGTAATAAGTTCTTCTACTGTGAAACAAAGCACTTAATAATCCCAGAGTTCTTATTTCCACTCAACTTCCTACGAGATATTTTGCTTTCAATGCCACGCAAAAACATCACGAGCTTGCAGACGACCACGGAACATGAGCCTGGACAGAGCAAGGAGTGCAAATCTGCCATACCAGTATGAAAATGCAGGAATAAATACTATAGAGCTGACAAAGGGAGAAGCATTTTTAAATCTCTTTACAGTCTGGGACAGTAAAATTAAACAGCCTGTATATCTATCACATGGTACAGATGAAACGAAACATTCCTCATGTTTTCCCAACAACTGCCCTCATACACTACACTTACTTAGTTTTAACGACAAATGCAAATAAAAAGCCATTCTCTACTTACAGGACTGTGCCTCTGCTTTCAAAATGTGGTGAGGGAAAAAAGAGAAGAATTATTATTTTAGTATGTTATGCACACTATTTTCCTTATAATCAGAACCAGTCTTATTCTGATCTGAATATTGTACTAGCATACCCTAATATTATTTATCATCTGGTGGTATGAAGGATAATTCTGTGAATTGGTAGGATACATCAATAAAGTTGCAATGCAAATGTTACATGTACTCTCATTATATGATCTGTTTTAAAAGACTTGTATGTTATTGAAAACAAATTGCCAAATTATGTTAAAAGCCATGCTCTGCTAACTCTAAGATGTAATTGAATGTCTTGTGGAGGCAACAGCACAAAGACAAGAACTGAGCACTTCAAAGACACATAGGAAAGCTTAAATATGAGAAAAGTACTTAATGTTATATTGCAATACAAAAGTGCAATCTAAATATACTGGAATATAAAGTATACTAAAAATGACCTAGTGCACAAGAAAAAAAGAATTATTGAACCTAGAATAAATTCTCAACACTATAATATATGTTTACACTACAGTTTCTTTACCATTTTTCTACACATTAAAAACACAAGGAACAAAAAACTTACAGATATTGCTGGAGAAAGAGTGATGTTCCCTATGGATACTTTTAATTCATCCAAAGAAGGCATAGTGTATTGAGAGCTGTTATTTGGCTGGACAGGTTTTATTTCCACATGGAACCTCCTGGGTTCATCATCTTCAGAGTCAGAATCACTGGATGAATAGAAATGGTTCTCTTTGGTATGTGTTTCTCAGTTAAGGTGGAAATATCTCAAAGTCATTGGCTTAATTTATTTCATAATAATGCTCCACAAAATACTTATATTAAGTGACCTCTTTGTGCACTTACATACGTCCACAGTCTAAAATTCACAACTCAGAGTTAAAGTTTAGGGTTTTACTCATCTTCATAATGATGATTCTGTTCTGAAAAAAAGATGTCATATAACTGAAGAATGGCAGTATCTGTCATATAACTGAACAACTGCACATTTGAAGGCATGAGGTTAAATTTAAAATTCTAGAGCAGCAACACTTCTGCATGTTAAAATTATAATTTGGAAGACTCCAGCAGGGATTCTAACAGATGTATGAAAAATGTAGAAATCTTTTAAACCAAAAGAAGAAAAGCCTGGGTCCTTTAATGAGCAGTGAAATGCCCGTGGAACCTGTACCTAACATTAACAGTGAAGGAATGACCAGGAGCCACTGTTACTTGCTCCTTTTACAGTGTGGCACTGAAAATTTTGCAAGAAAGGATGCCAGTTAAACAGAAGGCTGCACAGTAAATTGAACAATGTTAGCTGCTTAAAGTACTGTTGTCTTTGGATAAAAAGGAAACACAATGACATCTCAGCCTTCAAAATAAGGAAAATAAACAGCTCTTTATATGCACAGGAGCCACACCGAAGAAAAGCTCTGAAAGGCCTAAGCTAAGTCTTAAAAACTGCATTTGTTTTGGCACCAAAAAATTTGAAAATTTCCCTCTACAGAAACACAAAAGTTTTGTACCACCTGGAAGAAGTGTACATATTCTCTAAGTCACTTCTGTTATTTTTACCTGAAAATATGACAGACATTTGCATTAAATTCCTTCACACTATTCCCTAACAAAGTTTTGAACCTGAATGCTAAAGACATTCCAAATCCCTTTCAGATGGAAGGATCTCAAAGTTGTGGTGAGGAAAAAGCCAAATATCTTCATCTTACACCTATCTGTTCCTTCAAAATGAAGCATTTACAGAAAAGATTTCAAAGACAAGTAATTCTAATTTCATCAAAAGATTTCTTGTGTTGCATGTTATCACTGACCTTCAAGAATAATTTCCTACAAATAAGACAGTTCTTGTAAAGTGCTTTGCCAATACAGATTTAAGTCAGACTTATTAAGACTGACTGTCATTATAATAAAACAATGCCCTCCAACAATTTATCTCAAGAGTTCCCATCGACAGAATAAATTTCTAGATGTTAAGGGAGGAAAAGAGGAAGGGAGCTGATAAGTTCCTGAATCTGGTCAAGATTTTCAGAAGCTGAAGTACTGTCTCATAACAGATTGCAAATCAGATATTTTTGACTGAATGTATGCCTTATCTCTTGTTTCACAACAAAAAGAGGTAATAAAAAAAAGGGATGTCCAGATGAATCATTCATCACAAGCACGAATGTTGTTAACTTCTCTCTCACTTTCAGAAATACATGCAAAGCATGAAATAATACTCAGAACTGGACAAAAGTCTGTCACTTTTACATCAATTTTGTAAATAGGAGATAACACTAACTGCTTTTACTGCTTGCACATCTTCCATGTGGGCATTAGAGGCATATTCTGCAAAGCTGATGAAAACAAAGAAGTTATGATGATGAACTGGCCCACTGTAATGAGCTGCTAACTGCTTAAAAGTTTTTGCAATTTAAGGTAATGGTACAGCCTAAATTCACCTTTTATCTGCAGTAACCAGAAAATTCAGTGAATACATTTTCAAAAATTAGCTGTCTTTCTAACATACTAGGCTTGCTTAGATCTATGGTAATTATTCCCAGCTCTTAAGTAGAACTTTCCTCTGTGGCAGCAGAAAAACAAGTGGACAAGAATTTTTCTCCAAAGCAACAGAGGAATGGCAGAGAAAAATTTTGAGCCTCCATAAAGGTAACTCAGAACAAAATCTATTCTGTATATGAAAGCTACTATTAAAAAGACAGTAAAAGCTAAAAGCACCAACTGGAAACAGCATGTGGTGTAATGACTTCATTAAATAACAGAAATTCTATTACTACACTGCTCCAGTGCTACCAAAAAAAATAAGAGGGTGCAGGTATAGAACAGATAACCATTCCATATGCTTTAAAAAGTTTACAGACTTGACTTTATAAACTCTCTGAGAGCTTTTCAAGGGGACAGATCCACATGAAAGTTTTTATTCTGGCTATTTTTTTCATTTTTATTTTCACTGTCCTTTTAAAGTTCCCAAGAGATCTGATCTAATCTAATCTTTAACATTTGCACACACACATCTAAGAAAAAATTTGGTTCATTTTACAAAAGCTATGAATGTAAGAATACAAAGTTGCAACGTAGGCATAAATGTCATTCATTTTCGTTAACTCTTTAGTCAGTACTTCCTCTCTCCAAAGAATCGTAATAACATCAAATAACTTGGCACAATAATAGTTAAAAGGATATCCTGTGTTGCTTCTGGTTTAATGCTGTATCCTTCATCATCTACATCAGGAAAGTTCTAAAAACAACAACAAAAATTATGTTATTGACAAATAACTAAAAAATTATGTCATTCTTACATCAGACTGAATTTTACATCATTGACAAATTACAATTACAACAACTCATGAAAGTGATTTTTATTCAACATTATAACAGTTATCTAGAGTTATGATCTGTCATTCAGAAGTTGTGTGACAAGATACCTCAGCACAAAATGTAACAAAAGAAGCTCTAAATTTCCTGTGGAAACTGGCAAGATTGAAATGCATCTGCTTTTCCTAATCAATCACTAATTAATTATTAACTGATGAATTACATTATATATAATATATAATTGTATTATATATAATGTATAATTACATCACACATAATCAATTACTCTATCAAAAAGGATAGAAATCAACATTGTTTTAGCTTTAGTACTGAGTTAAATTAACCTACAATTCTCTTGGCCTCACAAAAATTTCCCAATTTTTACTGCTCTCAGCTACAACATAAGATGTTCTGATGGTGCAGAGGCAAAACCTTTCCTAAGTACTAGTCAATATTTAAGTATGCAAGCCAAAGCACAGGTTGCAACTTCCACTTCCCCTAGAAAAGGCAGCATGCCTGCACCGTTACTTCAGAAAAGAATATTCACATCACAGGTGCTCAAAATTTTATTCCAAAGTTTTCCTTTACACATCTCCAACACTATCCTGAATCTTCAAAGCCAATAAGTATCTGGGAACTTAAGTTCTGTTTTTCTGTTCTTCCAGGCAATTAAATAAAAATTGAAAAGAATGATGTTAAAATAGAATGCTCAGCTAAGCATATAGTTTCATTAAAAAAACTTTGGGCCAGAGAGAAACAAGTCTCCAAAATAATTTAAAATTTAAAAATGCAAAAAACCCCCACATCATATATGTTACATATACAGGATAAACATGGATATGTAGATACTTTCCCCACGCAGAACCAAAAGATCCACTTACAAATTTGTATGCATAGGTAGTGTATGTGAACTGCTTCATGTCTCAGTAAGTTTATCACAAAAAAACCACAACCAATGTGTCTTCAAAATGCAGTGATTTCAACAGTTATTAATACATTATAAAAATCAGGATATGTATATGTATAAAAAAGTGATTTATTCTAGTGTAGTTTATTCTATCAGAAAGCAGGTACTGGGAAGCAATTTGACCAACAGATATGTATACACAGTATGGACAAAATGTGATTTGTTATAAGTCAAGAGATGTAACAAAACGACTTATGCTGGTAAGTAAGTGGACAAGTGGACAAGAAAGGAACATCATGACTTCACATAAAATTTGAAGCCAAGTTTAAAGAGAATACCTCTGAACAGCTTTTAAAGTACAGAACACAAACATTAAAATGATTAAAATGTAGTTATCCTTCTGCTTCTTTTACAGATATCACAAATGGGATGTCTGATAATTTACTAAGAAAGTTTCTCCTCTGTACAGTTCCCTAAATTTAGCACTTCTGAAACAAATGGAATTTACACATAGCTCAAACTTTCTGCTAAAAAAAGTGTAAGAAATACAGTCCTGTACAGATGTAAGACTATCAAATTAAATACCGCATCAAACTAAGGCCAAAAAAACATTTGAGCATTCTAACCTTAAAATATAGACCATATCGATGCAATTTCTTGAAATTTTTGTAAAATCTAGACTTCACTGTTATTTGATTAATAAAGAAATAAATAAATAAGAACAAGAAAAAAGTAAAAAGAGTACAATCACACGGTCCAATACTTTAGCTCTACTTGCTCAAATCAGGGTTCTTAGCTACGCTTGACCTCAAGCTGACCTTGTTTATATACCAAAAACCACTAATGAAACTTGACATCAAAGTAAACAGAACAAAAACATATAGCTACAGGGAAAGTATATTTTCTTGTAATACTACAAATTCTGAATACTGAAATTAATTTAGTTGTCACATTAGGTAATTTTCTATAGATCAGGATCATTCACAGTTAAGATGAATTGAAAATCAATAAAAATCTTTACATTTACAACATTTACTTTTTCTTACAGCTGGGCCATATATGTAAAGGATATTATTACTGGGCTGACACAGTATGCACAACATAGTTGGCAAAACTGACTATTTTGAAATAAAATTGTGAGAGAACTTAGTTTGTAGAAGTTATTTTCATCATATTATTTTTAATTTACTGAATAATCTCTAGGAGGAAGTCAGTCCTTAGAAAGCACTAAAATCTTAAAAGTATTTAACTTTCTTTCTTAATACTTTCATGATAATTATTTCTGGTCTTGATAATATACTTGAATCACCTGTTTCTCAGAAACAGCCCTTTAACATGTAGTCTGTTTTCACAACTTCATGTACATAACAGAGATGGCTACTTTACAACTTAAGTTCTGAACACAGGAGAAGAAAATTCCTTCCTTCTCTTTCAGCTGGTCTGTGTTAACCACTTTTTTCCTAACCCTGTATAGAAAACGTGACTTGTAATTTTTCCTATATCTAAAATTTAAATACATGTAATTTCAAACATTTGACTCTAAACAGCATACGCAGACATAAATAACTTGCTTTGTATTTCCAGCCTTGTCAGTAATTCAGATTCATCTTATGCCAATTTATGCTCATTGTTAACACCTGCTTTAATTAACGAGATACTGGATTTATATTTTTGTGTAAACCAACGTAAAAAACATGTGGAAGAGATACTTGATGTATCTTTGTATACACAAAGGCAATTTGTGTCACATACAAGCAAAATGGTACCTCCCAATCTTCCAAGATAAGCAGTAATTTCAAAATACTGTTCTCAATATTTTGAATGGTTGAAGGGTGAATTGTTCTGCTTTCTGAAATATCAACATTTCATTTGCAAATCTACGTTTAATAACAATGGTAGACAACACAGCAACATGAGAGAGACACACTCATGAATCTGATGTTAATGAAGGCATTTACATCTGTTTGACTAATTTTTACTCCCTTTTTCACACTCTTACAATTACAGAACTATATATTATGTCATGGATAACAGTGTATCTTAAGTATCAGGCACACAACACAGATAAGACCTGATTTGCCTACCATGCTGATCAGAGGTTAACAACCTACACATATATACATATAATTTTTGAACTTCAACACACAAGATGATGATCTTTGCAAACTTTGGCCTTTGGGAAAACTTATTATTAATACGATGGGGATGGAAGTCTTCTTTAGTGCCCTACACAAACATGTGTAGTGGTCTTTGCAGTCAAAAAATTCCCAACAACCTCATTATGCATGTGAATTGAACCCTGCAGAAACAACTGGAAAGGTGGACTTCCAGGAAGCCTTTTTGAGGTTCTGCTAAGCAATTAAACATGGAGCTATAAAAGCCACAGTTTTCTCTGTGATTGCAGATGTAATGCAACACATTAATTGAGATCTTATACAGCTTTAAACGTACACCAGAAACGTAGGCCGTATACCTTTGCCTTGGCATTCTACAAGCTTTCGTGGGTTAATAATTTTTCAAAGAAATAAAACATAAGGCATTGATAAATAAAATGAAACTGCCTTCATAAGAAGCCTGAGGACCAAGCATTCTATTGACAAAACATATTTTTTTAGTTTTGGTGAATAATTTATTTCAGTTTCCTTGCTCTGCCCCATCTGTCATCCAAAAGTGACGGAGGAAACAGAACCATTACCATATCATTAGAGTCTCTGGGCTACATACAAAGTACAAGGGACGAACATATGGAGCATACTGTAGTCTAGCTACTTCATTTGGCCCTTCCTCTGCAACACTAGTGCTGCTGACAGGCTGGTCATCAGTCAAGAAGTAAAGAACCTTCACTACGCTCCAGTTTGATTTTTTTATATTTTCTCTTCTCCTGGGACAACTACAGTAGTCATGAGAGCTCTTTATCAAATTTTACTGAGGATATGCTTCAAGATGCAGTGCAGCTGAACAGCTCACTCTGTTTTTTTCTGCCAGAATTCAACTGACTTCCTGTAATCCAGATAAGGACTCTAAGTAAGCAGCTGAAGCTCATAGGCTGGAACAAGAGAACAAAAAGCCTCTCCACTTTTGACATATTTGAGATGTAAATTTGACTCTGGCATATTCTTAGGTTAAGACAGAGGCATAATATTGGCCTCCTCTCATTAGGGTGCCTATTAACCCAAAAGACACAGAAGAAGAGAGTAGACAGTCAGTTTCTCCTATTGTTAGAAATGCAGAAAGAAAGAAAAATGAGTGCCCCTGTCTTGTGCTGTGATAGAAAGCCTTGTCCTCAATAGCAGCTATTCAAAATATGCCAGAACTAAATGCTGTAAAATGCGAATAAAGAAAAATACTTGAATTTCACTAAATATTAGGTTACACTTGTGTTCCACTTCTCAGAATTTGGTGGTTCCAAATTCAACCAGACTCCAACAATAAAAATGGTCTATAATTCTATATAATTGTAAATATGCTACGCTCAGATGTGAAGAGGTTAATGAAAAGTTTTGGATGCCTTGATATGTGTTTGCATTTCAGTTTCCCGTGGAAAAAAAACCTTTCAGCATTATGTTCTGTACATCTATGACTCCCTTCTTAATTACTTTTGAACTTACTGGACAATTTCAAATGGATTTGACAGAAAGAACACAGAACTCAAAGATAATTGCATTACTATAGTCTTCATGAAAATAGGCAGTGAAGTAGAAGAAGGAGATCGGCAAGCATCCCAACCAAGGGAAGGGTTGCAATCCCAGTTCAGATCTTTTGTCCACTGGACAAAAGTGGAACCTTGTAAAAGCCTCCCAAAATAAAAGTTTCTTTTAGACCTCCTATCTTCCTAGAGAACATCTCTAGAGACATGGCAAACTCATGGGAAACAAGACATTTCAGCCTTTAGAAAAATGTTCTAAGGCAAAACCCCCATACAGAGTCAGTCTTCAGTTGCTATCTCTTTCCAGTGCATACAATTTCTACTACAAACTTTCCACCTTTCTTAGTTTAGCTCAATGGAAGTTACACTATAGATTGACATATAAAAAACTCAGGAAATTTAAATCTCCTGAGGTACTGTCACCTGTATGTAAACAGAGGCTGCTTATTGAAGTGGTCAACCTTTTTAACAAATACCAGTTCTCAGTACACAGCTGCCTACTCATGAGGACACGAAAACCTTTACAGCAGTTACAAAAAAATACTTACAGAAATTAACATTTTATTAATTTGTTTTCCAGTATATATAATCTGGCAGCTAGAAGAAGGATGAGCATAAGCAGAGCTGTCTTACCACAGAAAAATTTGAGAACATCCATTTCGGGATAAAAGACATTTTAAGGACCATCTCATAATTTTATTTTGGAAACAGAGAATACAAGTTTGATAAACTGCATTACACTTTTTGGACTAGTGAGAAGGCCTTCAAGGTACTGACTGCATAGTATGTTCAATGATCCACAGCAGCACACAGAACTGGTAGATACTGTATAGAAATCAATTCTTACTACATCCTTAACTAGAAAATTTGCAATATTTTTACCTTGGTTCTTATATATAATTGTAGAATGTTTATCTCTTACGTTCCTTTCACACAATTAAAATTCTTGACAAATAAACAAAAGCCACCTTTTTAAAAATGATCACGTTAATCATATATATGCCAGATAGGTTTTCTGTGAGTTACCAAAACTGACAAAATAATAACCGGGACATCTTAAGTTGAATTTGCTGAGGTCTGTTCCTCAGTATTTCCTAGCAATCAAACACAAATTATAACTGCATTTCTTTTTTTGTTTAATAATAGTTTTCCAAGTTCAATTTCTTGAAATGCATAATTTATTGCAAATATCCATACAAAACAAATCCTCCTAGAGATGATATAGATGGTTTAAACTATTTAGATCAGGTTTGAAAAATTAAACAGAAAGGAAATCCAAAAGTAAAAAGCCAAAAAAATTAAAAGCATTTGAAATGAGACCTTTCAGAAGAGGACTCCAACCTTAAAACATAAAGGGGTGAAATGAATCATTTTTTCACTAGAATTACAGTAATGACTTCTGCTATTAAAGCATTCTTTCACTATAGGGAATACTACTGTTGCTTGAAAAAAGCAAGCAGAAATCACAGACCAAATGTTAAATTCCAAATGCAGTCATAAAATGTTGAACAGGCAAAAAAAATACAATAGTATCAACCATTAACCCAGATGATCAAATGGTGTGCCTCATGTAGCCAGAAAGAATGTCAAACCAATTTATAGCTGAATTTTTTGAACTAATTGTTTTCAAAAAACATGGAGATCAAAATAAGCAAAGAAAACAAACATTGCAAGTCAAATCCAGTTGCAGTTCACTCCAGTGACTCAACCTGAACTGTTAAATGATTTTACTTCCATGAGAAGCCGGATAACCATAAGGATACTTCTATGGTTACTTTCTTTTAAATGTACCCAAGGAAAGAAACTTGCTGTAAGCCAAGATGACTGCACAATATAAAATAACTGTCTTGGCAAGAATTACGTATCTCTTCTAACATATATAGTTCTGTTATGTGGCAATTTTCCCCATTTACAATGATAGCTCTACTAGATGTTTCAAATCAAGTTTCTCAAAAAAAGTTTTAATATTGGGTACTAAAACCTCCTAGTTACTAAATAAAAATAAGAAAATCCACAAAATAAATGAATTTGAAAACTTAAATTGTGTAATATAATTGGCACCTAAATAAATGAACCAAAAATCAAGTTAGTCTACAGAAAATCACTTAGATTACTCAATAAATTTTTCCCAAATATAGTTATAGGGAGTTACAATCTTTGCTATATATTAAGAGAACATACATGTTTGCTTAAGAAGGAAAGACTAAATTAAGGAAATAAAAAAACATTACCAATTTAATTTGCAATGGTCACTTACCTGAACTGACTAAAAAAAATTGTAAGACATATCACCGATCTAATTAACAGTAATGAAAACTAGACCATTAATAAAGTGCATCTAGAAATGCAGCATTTAAAGCCATATTTTAAACAATATATTCCTGCACTCTATTGACAGTGGTAAAGCAGAACCCAATCAATATTAGAAGGATTTCTCAAAAGAAACAGTAGTAAGCAGAGGAATATGACAATACAAAGCTGAGTCCACAATAAACTAAATCTTTTTCTTTCTTAGAATCTATTAGCCAAGGAATTTAAACTATTAGCTGAAAAATAAAGTAACATATATTTGCAGTGAAAACACCTTGCTTAACACCTAAAATTGTTAGGAAACAAAAATGTATTACTGACACTTATTTGTAAATACTGCTGAAGACCATGTACTGCACAAAATTAACACTTTGAGTATGCTATGGAACTACTAAATCCTCTATCAGATAAATAACGTATTGCAGGGACTGTAGGAAAGTTAAGTTTCATCAGATTGTAGGGCTTGATAGTATTAGCATATGCATTTATTTTGGAAATAAGTCTACTTACAACTGAGTCTGCATCTGGACACTCCCTATTAAAAAAAATAAAGAATATTTAGAATTATAAAACGCACAACTTATTCACACAATTTTTCCGTCAATATTTTCAATTAATTTGAAACAATGCATTTGACCCTTTTGCCTCTCAGACTCTTGAAATTTTTACTTTAAATAATCCACATTCAACTGAATGGAATTTAAATAACAGCTGACAGTTTATGCTCAAAATGCTGCAGAAGAAAAACTCAAAAGAAATTATGAAAAATCAAACTCACATATTAGTGAAAAGAATTTAAAATAATAACAAAAATATCAAGTAAAGTGAGGACTACCACACTGTGTTCTGGATGAATATACTTTAAGTTTCAGGTCTTCATGGTTGATGTATGCAATAAGCAGAAGTCACCAAACCCAATGAAATAGTCCACATGCTACTGCTAAATGTTTTGGACAAAAACCAGTTCCCAAAGGAATTAAGATTTTCTTCAGGGGAATTCAGAGCTTCCTCCTTTAGAGTTTCATTCATAGTCTGTGTGTGTCAAGCACAGTTGCAATCAAGTACTAGAAACGCTGAACAAAATAACTGAGTATCCTCCTAAAAAGCACTTAAAAAAAAAAAAAAAGGTTGTCTGCAGAAAGGCAGTGGTTGCAAGTACCTTATTCACAAGTGTTAAACTTTTCCACTGCGACTTCGATTTAAGCAGTAGTACTTAAAATTATGAATGACACTGATTCTCTCTGATGTCTTCAAAAAACAGAAGCAATTACATTTGTCGAACATGGGAATACTTGAGTAGCATACAAATCCTCTCTAATTTGCGCCCTGACAAATAGTGATGGTGTAACTGAACAACAGTGTTTTCATATCATTAATCTGAACATCCTAAACATGCATTTATAGAAAAAAGAACATGGAGGGGGAAAAAAATTGCAATCTAAAACATCTTCTCTGAAAAAATAAATGGGTTAAAGGCAAAAAATATAGTTTTTACTACAGTGCATTAAAAACAGGTGAAAAAATCTTTCTAACATGAAAGCATTAATACAAAATTCAGCACAGCATGTCAAGAAAATGACAGTAAGATGAAGGATTCCATCTTCTCTGAAAGGCTTCACACAACAGAGGATATATGTGACCAAATTTTTAGTTGTTTTACATCTTTCATAGCAATAGAGCTGTTCTGAAAGAGGAGACTAAGTACATTCTTCCCTTGAAAGATGTGGTTTCAAAAAGTGTCTGTATGCAAACAAGACAGTCTGAGGTCCATAAAAGTTGAGAAAGGCAAATGAATGAATATAATTCAGCCCACAACGAACATTTCCAAAATTAGTGAGCTAACAGATTTCAAACAGAAACGGCAGATCTAGTATCATTCAGAGGAGTACTAACAGCATCTCTCGGGATATGTTCTATAGATGCAAAGAAAACACAACGGTTTGCAGCTGTTGGTGAGTTGGAAAATGAGGACATCAGGCTGTAGACAAAAGTACTTTTAAATCACTAGATTTACGATCGTTCTGTTATAATTAAAGAACTGGGTCATGCCTCTGGTATAAGGTAATATTTCAGAAAATAGAGACTTTATAAGGGAATTTAAGGAATGTAGATAAAAACTAAAACAACCAAATAATGAAAAGCAGTGGTTAGAAGTAAAATCCTTGGCTAATGGCAATATGTAACAGAATGCACCCTGTAAGGTATTTCCCTGAATTAAAACCATTACTAGACACACTATTGGTTCAGGCACCAATAGTTCAAAAACTATGTTGACAAACTGAAAAGCCTACTAGTCATAAGAGTTTATCTAGGTGTGGAAAGCCTGCCCTACAAAAACTAAACAGGCTTACAGACTAATAAAACAAGAGACCAAGGGAGGACTTGACTTCTCCGTGCAGAGAAGGTTCTGATGACAGTTTTATAATTTCCAGTCTGTAACAGGATCATCAGCTGAAGATTAAATCAGACAAAATACAGACTAGCAATCTATATTCTCTAAAGAGATCATAAAAGAACTATTAGAATCTTTTACGTAAACACATAATGACTCCTCTGTTATTTATTTGTGATGTTCTAGTTCATTTAGTAGTTATGTTTAATGGAAGAATCTCTGTAAAAGTCTATGGCACATATTACATAGGAGATTGATATCATGCCATTATACATTTTTCTTTCTGATCTCAGAATCTGGTCACGTTTGTAGAGTGTTTGACTATAGGAGAAAAATACTATTAGCACCTGCTGTCCTTACATCATGAAACTTCAGTAGTATGTTAAAAAAACTAACACTGGTAAAATACTTTAAAAAGTAATTTCTAAAAGTACGTATGCAGATGTTGCCTCTGGGAATATTTCTGTATCGCCAAATTTGTCAAATTGTAAGCTATCTTCTTGAGAAAATACATACAGAAATTATGAAAAAATACCCTGACCGTAAATACTAATACAGACATTGTGACTAATTCACCTCAGAACTGTTATTCAGACTCACTTTTTGCAGAGATTTAACTCCTGGGAGACTGAGCACATGCAAAGAATATGGCAAAGGGTATATTTGGGACATCAGTCCTGAGCTAGAATGATGGTGTTTGAGAAAGGAGTGTGCCCATGATGTACTGCATTTTTCTGTCCTTCGACAGTATATGCAGAAGTTCTTCTAACAAGAGTAACTGAAGCTTCAATTCTGCAAACACAGACATCCAGTACTTTTACCATGTACAGATATATTACTTTTTTAGGATTAATGTGAAGTACATTATCTACACTGCTGAAATGTAGAAGAATGGAAAACTACTTACTATGCACAGGAAATAATGAAACTTGAGTTTGCTACTGTGAATACACTTAGGTTATTTTTTGTTATTTATGTTAAAATCCTTGGTCACAAAAATCGTAAATAACTGTGATGTTTTTGTATTCATCGCATTCCTTTAAACTGCTCCTATAAATCCATTCTTTTGTTTAAATATTGGCTAATTTTTACCCCCATTACTAGTTTTCATACAAGACAAGGCTCCAGGGTGGAAATATACTTACACAGATTCGGTATCTTTTTCTTTTTTCATTATTCCGGATAAACCAAAAGGCTTCCTTTTCCGTGGTTTTATTCCTATGGAACAAACACTTTTCATTTATAGATCAAAGAGATAAATGCATATTTAGCAATGTCAAACACAGATGCATATGAATGCCAATGTTTTAAATGCTGCCACAGGTGTGCAGTGGAGATAGGTATGGAGCCAAGCTAAGGGAACATTATTCCAATTTGCTTTAAGTAAAATACCAATTAAAAAACAAGAAATCAAAATATGGTTCAACACATTAGCAATAAAATCCTTTAAAAACCGATTTGGATCTCCAAGTTGCATATACAGACTATGTTTTTTTAATAGACGGTGTTGACGAAGAGGACTCTGCTCACAAAAACCGAACAGAGCTGTTGCTCCAGGCCATCCTGAATAGATAATGCACTTGGATGAGAAACTGAACGTTGCTTTCCCCAGCTACTGCAGTTCAACACTCTATCATTATTTCCCTGTGTGTTCCCAGGAGCTGCAAGCTCCTGTCTTTCCTCAAAAGTAGGGTCTTGGTCCTGTTAAAAATGAGACTGTTTCCTGGCTTTCCAGCTGCTGTGAGTTCATGATTTCCCAGTGCTGTATCCAGCTCCAAGACTGATTCTCACTGAGTTTAGAATTACGCTTCTCTCATTTTGTTTCTTCCCTGCTTTTAGCACTGGATACATATAGCTACAGTACTGAAAAAAGTTTGCTTTCATTCCCATTTAATGTACTAAAACTAAAATACACTTAAATACTCCCTCAGACTTACTGCCACATCTGCTTCTTCACAATGCTTGCTGAGGCAAAGCAGACTGCCAAACAAAATGACTAAGCGCAAGCATCAGATCCAACTAGTCTACAATTTGGTTTTGATGCATACTACTGACAGCATGCTTTTGAGCAGAGTGGTAGAAATAATTTGGTTTCCAAAATTAAACCACTGTCAATTCAAGCACTTTATTATACTTATCTTTACAAAAATACATTACACAGTGCATAAGGAACCTCTCTGCTCCTAGAAATTTTCAATAACTCCAAAATTCTCAAATCAGGTAGCTGTAGAGTCAGTCATACATACTGAGGCACACAATTTGCTCCGAGATTATTTTTAAATGTCTGGGCTTTATTTTTTTTCTGTGCCTTATGCAGCCCAAAACAATGGCAAATGGAGTATGAGAGTAATTTCTGAACATAGATCTTCTCTGCTTCAGTCAGAAGAGATTTAAAGTCTCAGCTGAAGTCTTGGGAAATTAAAAGTTTTTGGATGTTATAGTTATACTGTTGACTCCTCTGTCTCACAAGTAAAGACATAGTTTATGGACAGAAAGCAGTTCTTAACCACTTAGAATAACTCCCTAAGCAAAATAAGTTGCACCAACAAAGAAAGACTTTGCAATCATAACACTACATTAGGCTTCATGTAACTGACACAGTAACAATGGGAAGAGCCCGGGCCATGTTTTGACACTTGTAAATCAAGCTACAACACTTTCCTAAGTGAATCAAATCCAAACCTCTGCAAAGACAAAGCCTTAGCCAAAGTATACCTGTAAGAAACACTCAAATTATCTGACCTTTATGCATTACTCTTATAAAAGTTTTACAGGTCTTATTGTCACTGAAGTTGGTTTCTCAAAAGGAAAACTGCATTTTAGTCTACTGAAGCACTTTAAAGTTATACAGATTCACACACTGAGTACCCTTTGCTTCACAGTTCAGGTCCTCATCCACAGCATCCTTGTGTAAATAACTATGCTATGGCAACTCACCTTCGGCTACAGTGGATGTGTTACATTCTTCAAACTCAATAGGGCCTTAAAGAAATGACAATGAAGATAAATATTAGGTCAAATTAAAATCTATTTTAATGACAACAAATATTTCCTGAAAATATGAGATAATCTAATTACAAACGTAGGTAGTAACTGAAAGGCACAATTACTCTGCTGATAGTAAAAGATACTGCAAAATCATATATATAAAGCAGTTTTTTCACTCTTTCATACTGAAAAATTAAAATACTAGTCATCATCTAACTACAATTCAATTGCCTATGCTACTACAACATCTAATTGGTGTCCTCATTCAAAATTACATCTATAATATAGCATCAGTGTAAGGTTTTCAATTTATCTTCTTTTAATGAAGAAGAGTTCTATAAATAAAAATGAAAAAGGAGAAGCTATAGTCCTAATTTTGAAAGTCACATTTTTGCTACCTCTGCATTGCTAGTTTATAGTGTTTCCACTTCATAGCCAATTGCCTACACAGTTAGAAGTGGCATGTAAAACCTTAAACACAGCAATGAAGAAGATAACTTTTTTTCAAAAAAATCAAGACTTAACAGGATAAAAAAAAAGCAGAGAAGATTAGTTAAATTCTGTATCTGAAGAAATTCTTCTCATTACAGTTGCCACAAATTAACAGTCAGTTGCCATTGCAAATTGATGTCCTAACCCTCATTTATTCAATCTGGCCAGGCCTAGAATTTATTTAATCTCACTATGAGCCATTTTAGGGAGCAAGTGTACAGAAAATAGTGTGAGTTTCTGTAGGACCTTGTCCAGGGAATGGCAGAATCATACCAGCACTTGTAGAAGTGCAATGAAAACAGAGAGCACGTGTAGGCAGGCACCTTTTCTTCCAGCCCATGGTTTATTATCTTGTAGCTGTACCCACAGAAGAAAAAGTATAGCATGCTATCACTGTGCCACAAGGGTTATTACTTACCTTTCTGCAAACATTTTGATAGCAGGCACACAAGCTTATATACAGATATATTATAGATAAGACAGTGGGGAAAAAATACTTCTAATGACTTCTTTTTTTTAAGTTATGGCATGCTTAAAGTATTGATTTATATTTATTGTAATTAACACTGAGTCTGTAAAATTTTCCCAATTGGTAAAAACATATCTAAGTGTTTCTAAAACAGCAGGGTGAGAATTTTGGACTAGAACTCATCAATATCTCATTTATCATAATGTAATTGTTTGGCCTCCAAATAATGCTCTTGAAAGCAGAATATTAAAAGACAAATCTCAAGTGGCAGTCTTAACAGCCCTTTAAATTTCAATTAGTAAATTAATTCAAATGCAAGTCTAATTATTCAATATAGCAAGACAAGATGCAAATTCCTAATAGCTCTCTCAATCTCTTACACATCATAAATACATGTGCATTTTAAGCTGGTCTTCCAATCCTTTCTCCTTTGCTCTCCACTAAATTTACAGTAAAACGAAGACAACATTCTCCAAAAAGAAGCAAACACGGGTATCTTGCAAAACAAATGGACAGGGAAAAAAAATCCAGGAAAACTGATTTTGTAGACCTTTACATGTCTACATCTCCATACTGATTTAATCAACATTATATTTTACAAAGTGAAACTTTATTGTTCAAAGGATATTAAGCAAGAAATTCATAAAAATGCCACAAAATGTAGAAGCTGAAGAATACAACCATTACTTCTTCAGAACTACACTTCAGACAACATATTTTTCATCACTTTGCTAATGATCTGACAACTTCTGTTTCTTGCTTCTATACATATTCTCACTTTGCTAGGAAAAATTTTTTAAAAGCCAAAACAACCACAAACACTCATCCTCAAAACAAAAGAAAGAAACCTGTAAACATTGAGACTTAAACATATTTTCAGAGGAATAAAATACTCAGGCTTTTTCAGAAGTCTACCTTTTTCTTTACCCTTTCCAGCTACTAAGAGTGATCTCCTGAATTTTAAGACTTTTAATCATTAAAAATACTAATGATTAAAAAATAAATAAGGCTCAAGCATAGCTCACCCATATTTCAAATCAGTATCTTAACTTCCACTTCTAAAATAAAGAGAAAGATTTTCTTTAATAACACATCCAAGTTCTTCTGTTTTTTTCCATTATGCTTGCCTAAAACACTTGCCTTTAAAGGTGGGTTTTTTACAACTTGTAAGAATTTTTATTTGAAGACACATTCTTCCTTACTACAGAAACACACAGATGTAATGTGAATCAGTTACAATTCAAAAACCTATTTTGATCCTAACTTGCCTTTCCTACTCAAATTTGTATAGGGCCTGAATTCCTTTGGAATTTCAGAAATTCATGTCAGTGGCTGTCTCTAATTAGCTCATTTGGTTAGGGCATGGTGCTAATAACTGAGGTTGTGGGTTCAATCCCTGTGTGGGCTATTCACTTAGGAGTTGGACTTGATGATCCTTGTGGGTGCCTTCCAACTAAAAATATTCTGTGCATCTGTCCATCCAGTTTGCCCTTTTGAATGGAGCAGAGTGAAATTTGTGACAGTTTTAAATTTTCTGACTAAATTAAAGTTTGGTTCTGTAACTTCAGACCTCCCAACAGTTCTGCTTCCTATATGTCTGCCATAAAGAGTACCACATTGTGCCTTGGGCATAGTGTTTTTAAATCCAAGGAACATTTTAGAAATAGACATTTCCTGTGGCACTCTGTAGTGTACTAATTTAGAAAACAGGATAGCTGTGAGAAGCTTTCAATAGCCTACATAACAGCTGGAGTCTCCTGCAGACAGACGTCTTTGCATCCAAAGAGGTGATAACACTGTTGTCCAGCCAGAATTGTGTGTTGTCACCACATTGTCCTCAGCTAGAACCAGCTGCAGTCTCCTAGCCAGACAGAAGGCATTAGGCACACATACCGTTACAGGAGCATAGCATCAATAAGGAATTCAGACAGCTTCTGAAGAAGTTTTCCAGCATTCCCCACTGTCCTTGTATAGCATGGAAACAAAAGCAGCTGCACTAGCACTGCAAAAAAATCCCCAAAACCTCTAAAAAAAACCCAACACAAAAAGATTTCTCCTCTGAAACACCATAATGTCTATCTTTCTAATTCCTTAATCATTATTTGCTGTAGTCAAGAACTACCAGTAGATTGGCATTAATGGAGACTGCCAAACAGATGTAATATACCAATGGAAGTCAAAGCATGCCAACTTATGTCCTGCTATCTCAATAACTTTTGTAACAACATGAAGTTTTTAAGGTGGATGCATTACCTCAATGAGGCAAAAAGTTTCCAGAAAATACTTGTGCCCAACGATTGTAGTGTAGACAAAGGCTTAACACCAATAAGGACTTCAGCTCAAAATCTGGATGATTACAATGGCGAAAATTTTTGATGCAAGTAAACAGATTCACTGTCCATTGCAACACTTCAAGAAAGAAAAGCAGTTGCTTCACATTTAAGGAGTGCTGATGTTGGGGACTGAAGTCATTCCCTGAAGCAGTCTCTAGAGTCCATGCCATGTGGTAGCCTAAGGCACTGAAAGAACCATCTAAATGTTGCCATACTGCAGTGCAGGTGATAATGCTAATAACTCTGCTATTTGGCAGTACTGCAATTAAAGCACTGAAATTTCCTTCGCTCTTTTTCTCATAAGAAGACAATAATGTGAACTGAGAAGAAAGCCTATTCTCAAGCACTCATATGAACACAAAAACAAATTCTAAAACTACAGCAGTACTGGAAAAATCAAAAAGACGTTTCAAGACATTTTTCAGAGTAAATGAAAAGCTATAGCTGAGATCTAGGCCAATCCTTGCAAAGGTCTCTGATTTAATGTTCTGTTGTAAGGAGAGTGCAACTTTCAAAAGTCTACTCTGCCTGCTAAATTAATCCATACATTGGCAACCCTGGCTTTAATACCTCAAATACCACTACATAGACTTGCATGTATTTGATACTGTAGACACACATAATAGAATAAAAATGAATAAATACAGTGCATAAATGAAGGTTAGCCTTTGTAAAAGAAAGAGATATGAGTATCTAGTGGGATTTCAGTCACTTAAGAATATATACCTAGTTATCAGGATGCCAGTGAGAATGTAGTAGTCTACAAAGGAAGCAGGCATCAAAAATCAGTAAGCTCCTCTAACTGTACATAAAAATTCCCAGCAAGCATCACTACAAGCTGCACTGAGTTTTTGAATGCTCACAGTACTCTACCAGTTGGGACAGATAAGGACAAGAAGAAGAGGCAAATGGAGTATGGTTTCACAAACACATGGAGGCAGACAGCTCTTAATTGACAAGAGACTAAAGCAAATACACCAGGATTGGGTCAGTTCTTAGGCTCTTGAAAATAAAGCAGCTTTGATGTCCTGGAACAGAAAAAGTAATTTGTATAAAGAGAAAACGCTAATTTTAGTAAATCTCATAATTTACAAGAAGTGACACTTGCATAAATTAAGAACCAGTGAGTGAGTCTGCATCTCAGGATGCATCTCCTAGACTGTTCAGTAACTACATGTAATGTTTTTCTTGGCAAGTGGCGTGTGAGTATGTGAGCTTTCTTGCCACTAAAGGCAGAGTATATAGCTAGCGATACAGAGATACTGTTCTTCTTGACAGACAAATGAAGATGTAATTGCACTGTACATTATATTACAGAATCTCCTACATATTTAGCTTACATCTATGGGAACAGTACTTGCAGAGTATATTCAAGGCAACTACAGAAACCACTATCTTACACCTGGTACTTAAAAAAAACCAGACAAAATCTCTCTCTACAAAATCCTAGATACAGGTTTTCTAGCCTGTCTGTATAACTTCTACATAAAACCTCTGTGAGGGAGACATTGGGAGAATGTTTTGCTAATGTCAAAACAATAAAATCATTTGCACTTTCCTCAATTGAGAGGAAAAAAAAGGTTTTACTGTTTGGATTCTTAAATAAACAAGTCAAATGCAAAAGTCAACCAATATTACTAGTAAGAAAAACATAATATTATGTCATACCCTGAGAAAGTGCCCCCAGTAAGTATATCAATGAACTGGAAAATCCCACAGAGCTAAAAAGGTAAACGAATCAAGAAGTCAACAAATCAAACAAGAACTGCTTTACATTTGCATCTGCTTTTGAAAACTGTCTCCTTTCTAGCTTAAAGGGGGCATGCATGATGGAAAAAAACATTATATTGGTATTAACTGCATGTAATTCTCAGTAACTGGAAACACTCAGACCCTCAGAACACCCTCCAAAACTGCCTTTCCCTGCAACCTGAGGAATCAGTTTACACACATGCATGCACACATATAAACATTGACATATCTTTCAAGCAAAATATTTTAAAAATGCTCCATAAATCTGTACTTGTAGTTACAAGTACAATAACAAATAATATTCTTATTTTCAACAAAAACAAAAGTTTGTCTCTGAGTCTAAATCATGCCTGAAAGGAGGACAATTTTTTTAAACTGCATATGCTTCACATGCTGCTTCAAATGGCAAAGCTTTGCGTGCCTGGCTCAGTGCCAGTTGACAGCTCAGCTGGATATCAATGCACATTCTGACCCCCCTTGCAGCGTGTCACTTCTGAATTGTTTCCGCAGTAGAAAGTTTATTCAACCTCTCTCTCAAATTCAGTGGACCGACCATCATTCTGCTATTTAATCATAGCAGAACAGGTTATTTTTCTGACAGCACTAAAGCCAGACAGCAGTTCCTAATGAACAGCTTGATACAAGTGGAATTTCGACTGTTTTAGCCTCAATTAATTCTGCTGTCAAAACAAATGACTGCTTTTAGTGTTTAGATGTCAAGCTGCATCACAAAGGTCAATTTTGTATGTACACAAACATATAAGCAATCTTTTTCTTGTATCATCTGATCCTGTGACATGTTAGCAGAAAAATTTAAGCTTTTAAATTCAGAAGCCAGAAGGCCAAATACATTTTGTCAACATTGGTGTTTCTAACACTAACTTCCAATTTTTATTGCCTGTCCATACATGAGAAATTATTTTATAAAACAATAAGAATTTTTTTTTTCCTAGAAAACAACTTCTTATTCTACATTTTTAAAAAAGAAGAAAAAACCCAAATTAAAGCATATCTTATTTGGGGGAATGCAGAGTAAAGATGAGCCGCTGTTTTCTTTGAGCTAAATTTCATACATGGGATACAGTTATCACATTAGTACCAAACCACTACAAGCAAATCTTAGTTTATGGATTTGGTCAGCTCTTCTTTGCCATAAAGAGGGTAAAGGACAGAAAATAAAACTGGCCTGCCAACAGGTCAATCTGGGGGAAAACACCAAAATAATACTGGTAAAACCTTATCCTTTAATCTAATTTGATAAATACAGTTCCACCACACCAATCACTGAATTTCTGACTACTCTTTGTTACATCCTCAGAATGATATATCAGCCTAGCTGATACATAGCCTCTAGAGATGTTGAACTCTTCACCAAATCTTCCTTTAAAAACAAAAAAAAGGTAAAAAACCAAAATTATAGCACTGTAATAGTATTCAATTAAAGAAAAAACCAGAAAGATAGAGGTGATAGTGGCATCAGAAATAATGACAATTATCAGTAGCAACATATGTAGCACTTCATTGGAAAGAACTTTTTCAGATGAAGAAATTAACATACTAAGAGAGCATCTAAACAAACAATCAACTTTAACCCTGATTCTGTTACTAGACTTCCAGCCTTGCACTCAGTTCACCAGATCAAAGGAAACATTATCAATATCAGGCTTTCCTGGTACTCTGGGTACAAACTATGTGAATACAGCAAGTACACTATACTCAGAGGACACTATTTCTATGTGGCTTACAGAGCAAAAACAAATCAGAAAAGGATCATAATCTGTCTAGCCTTAAAATAATTATTATCAATTAAGATGTTTATCATCAGAAGGAAAGACCAGATTTTTTTTCTCTAAAATAAAAAGGTGGCAAACATCAGTTTGCCAAAATATTTTTCATTGCTCTGATAATACAAGTGTTTTCAAAAGAGACAGGAAACATGTACCAAAGGCAACGATTCAAGGTAGAGATCCATCTAGGCTGCAAAACCTAACAACACTGCAAGTTTCAGCTATGATCTATGAAAGTGTGAGGTGTGTGAGCAGCAAAATAATGTCAGCTAATACACCAATCTTCAGAGCATTACAATCTCAGCCCCTTTTCTCCTCCTTTTCTACTCCTGTTTTTGCTTCAGTTTCACTCCATATTTTCTCTCTGACTGCATAAACAAGATGTGAAACACGGCTGGTTTTAAATATTCACAAGCTAAGTGGCAGGCCAACATACACAATACATACAAATACATGCTCAGCTGTCTGCTGACTCTCCAAATAAGCAGCTTACCATCACTTCAACTGACTTTGCTTAATACAACATTACTAGTTTGGATGCTTCATCTTTCTCTAGCAAACTCCTCTTTTCTACAGTCTCCTTTTCCATCAAATTGTGTAGAAGGTAGCAGTCTTGTGAAAATTGTAGGGGAGGTGTGGAAAAAGTACTAAGCAACTGCATAATTCTAGTCTATAAATGTAAGTATCTAACAAATGGCTCTACCTGTCTACATGGTGCATGATGCACCTGCTTAAGATAGACCATGCAAGTATGTAGTGACAAAAGAAATGCACAGACACACTCACTTTTAAGAAGATTCAGATAAGATTTTGGAACATTAGACACTGTAAGTATCTCAAGTTACAGCACACATATTCAAAGATAGCTTCAAAGAATCACGTCTTTTTTAACAGTCATACATTCTCCCTGTAAACGAAGAGAGGTAGGGTTTCTTACTGAAGTTTTGAACTTAAGCCCATGAAATCATCAGAGGTTAACATGTTTAATTTGACCCTAAGGAGCAAAAATAGGGTAATATATTTTATAGTATCCAGAATTTTTAGACAAAAACTTTTTTCCATTGGAAAACAAAGAACATTTCCTACCTTAAAAGAAAAATATACCCCAAATAAATAAGTTCAAAATCTCAAACCTTTCCTAAATACTAATTACATATAAGGCTATGTTTTTATATAAGTAAAGTGCAGGTCTTATTTACTTTATCAGCATAAAACACATCTCAGTACGTTTTTTCCATTTTCAGGTCTTCTAAAGCTATTCAATTTTTCTGGTCATAGTAGAATCCAACATATATCCTACTACATTTTCTGACGACTATCAACTACTTATATTCTTCCTGTTTAAATTACTGAAATGGACATTGCTTTGCTCCTGCAGTCCCAAAAAACTTTTAAATGTCAGGTGGCAACTGATTTGTTTGCCTGTAGGAAGAAAATTTGAGTGTGCCCAACAGTATGTTATCTTACTGAGTGTTCCAGCTCATTCACAATCTAGCTTTTGCCCTGTTACATCTACTGATGTTGCCTAAGATATTTTTATTAATGCTACGATTCTTCCACTTGCATTCAAAGAGAAGAGTTTTTCCATAAAACTTGCTCCTTTATAACTCTCCAGACCATTAAAAATCGATAAATTGCATTCTAAAACAAGTTTACAACTTCAATATATGTAACTATTAAAAATCTGTGCTGGCAGATCGGACTAGAAGCACACAGAAACTTTGGCAGCTTGTTGGTGATGAAAGGACTGAATTTTTGCAGGCAAAATAAAACAGACATCTAGGACCGCAATTAAGATCCGTTTGTTGGCATAGCTTTTCAGCCTGTAGTTCCTCATCGAAAACAGCTCTACAGCATTAAACCCTTAAAGACTTTTCTATCTGCCTCAAGCCCAGCTTCTCATAAAAATCCTCAAAGATATTCACACTTAATTTCTTCCATTAACTTCTGAAATACAGCACTGGTCTGCTTTCCTTTACAAAGAATACTTTACTGAATCCCTTGGACATTGTCAGTGTTGATAAACAAAGCTCATTTCTCAGTCAGCCTGCTGTGTAGAACTATACGTGGGCACAGTCTTTGAGAAATTGTGACACTCTAAGCTATTTGTGCATTTAACCACAAGCGTCAGCAGCACTAAAGTATTCTCAGTATTTAAAGAAAATACAAAGAAAACAATTTATAAGAACATAAAATAAATACTTTCTTTGTTACCCTTCCCTGTGAAAAAGAAGCTCAAAGATGTCCTGCAGAGCTGTTCAAAAGTCAGTATTAACCATTTTCAGTGTTTATTTTTATCTACTTTGTTACTTGTTTAGTGTCCTAGAAAAATATTTTTATACGTGCTGTAAACTACTATGTTATCAAACAAACCCATGGAAAAGAATAAATGCCACACCCAGCACTGTTTAAAGTCTTTCTTTCAAAGCAGAGTTCGGTATTTAACCATGTAAAATGCTAGTAAGCTTTAATCAAAGCAAGCTTCAATATTCAGTGGCCCTTGTTTTGCCTCTCAAACTCTGGGAAAGGATTAACTGCTTTCTAAAAATTTTCAGCAGTAATGCATTTATTCTTAAGCCTCTTTTTTTCCCTACTGCTTAATCTTGTTCCTTTGGTACATTTCTTCATTAGATACCAAACATGCAGTTTCACACAACACACTAACTTAAGAGGAGTATTAACATGGAGTGAGCACAACTGTGCATTAACACTATCAGCACTACCTTTCGGCTGTGGGGCAGCTCACTTTGACACTCCTGCATATGCTTTGGAAAAAACACATAAGCAGTACTTTTCATGGAAATTTAGGACTAAAACACTCACAATAAGCAACTACAAAAGGCCTAAAAGCATGTGATAAATTCACATCAAACTTTGCACTAATGCCACTGCCAACAGACAGCACATGAAATGTTATTCTAATCAAATAATCAATAATTCAGTTGAGTTCACAGAATCAGAAATCAGTTGAATTAAAGGCTAGGTAAAATTTGGGTTTTAAGTGCTTACTAAACTTGAAGCTTTAACGCTTCATGATCTCTGCTAACAGGCAGAGCTCCCAAATATGTTCCCTCAGAACAGAAAAGGATCACCAGCACACTAAGAAAGATGCCAGGATATTTTTTTCTAGTATATGCTACCTTGTGAAAAAGTAGTGATCCCAACATTATAGCAGTCCTAACTCAGTGGACTCAGTGAAAAATTTATCAATTTAGTCTACTTAATACCATTTCCAGAAAGTAATTCAGGATTTTTTTTGTCATTTTGAAATTATGTCTCCACTTGACATGCACGACCTTACTCTTCATGACTGGAGTTAGCAGGAGCCTTGAGACTATTTTTCCTGCATGGGCAAATAAAGTAAAATACGTTTTCAACAGCTCCAAAAATCAACAGACCAAACTTGGTTTTTGTTTTGTTTTGTTTTTTAATCAGCATTACTGATTACTGACCAAATTGTCAATTTTTGCATTAGGTGGAGAGAAGAAACAGAATAGGAATATTACATCAGCCCTTTCTGAATCTTGTTATCTATGGAAGCATCATTTTATTAAAAATATTCATACTATATTTTAATAGCTAAAATGACAAGAGGAACAAAAGTCAAATACATTACTATAAGTGCAAGAGTCAGTGATGGCTGATGAACAGCAACTGTTGATAATAAACATTGTAAAGTACTGTTATCATTTAATACAAAGAGTAGATGAATTGCAGGCACCAATCTTCAATATTTTTAAAAATGCAAACCTCTTTTAGGCCCTGTAAAAAGTTCAAATTTATTGACTGGATAATGGAAGGAGACAAGAAGTATTTTTACGGGCTCACAGATTGTGAAACACAAATAATCAAGCTAGCACAAAACCAATACTTTTTAAATAAATTACTACAGCTAAAAATGACCCAATGCCTCTCTCATATTAAATAATGGCACAACATAAGAAGTTATTGTCATCTGCACATCATTGTTTTATTGGAGAACTAGGGAGCAAACAAAGATTATGGCTTTCCATTTTTTAATCTGCATTACAATAAAATTCTTGATTTCATGTTTAATAATTTTTAAGAAAAAAGGGCAAAAATAGAGGAACAAACTACCAACGAACAACTAACAATGACACCAAAACAAAATAATGAAGATAAAGGCCTTCTACAGTGAGATTACATCACTGGTGGATAAGGGAAGAGCAGTTGATGTCATCTACCTGGACTCCTGCAAAGCATTTGACACTTTTGCATGACATCTTGGTCTGTAAACTGGAGAGACACACAACTGACAAATGGACCACTTGGTGGATAAAGCACTGGCTGGACAGTTGCACTCAAAGACTCGCCATCAACAGCTCCATGTCCAAGTAGAAAGCAGTGGCAAGCAGTGTTTCTCAGGGGACAGTACTGAGAAACAGTACTTTTTTTAAAGTACTTTTTAACGTCTCCGTCAGTGATATGGACAGCTGGGAGCATCCTCAGCAAGTTTGCCAATGACACCAAGCTGTGTGGCATGGTGGACACACTAGTGAGAGAAGGAATGCCATTCAGAGGGACCTAGAACAGGCCCAAGAGATGGGCCTGAGCAAACCTCTGCAAATTTTAAAAGGCCAAGTACAGGATTCTGGGTCAGGGCAATCCCAAGCACAGACACAGGCTGGGCAGAGAATGGGTTGAGAGCGGCCTTCTGGAAGAAAGATTTGGTGGTGTTCGTGGACCAGCAGCCTNGCAGAGAATGGGTTGAGAGCAGCCTTCTGGAAAAAAGATTTGGCACCCAGCAATGTGTGCTCACAGCCCAGAAAGCCAGTTGTATCCTGAGCTGAATCCAAAGCAGCGTGGGCAGTGGGGCAAGAGGCCATTCTGTCCCTCTGCTCCACTCAGGTGACACCCCACCTGGAGTACCGCATCCAGCTCTGGGGTCCCCAGCACAAGATGTTACCCGCTGAATTGAGTCCAGAGGAGGGCCACTATACTGATCAGAGGTCTGGAGCACCTGTCCAATAAGGAAAAGCTGAGAGAGTTGGGGTTGTTCGGTCCGGAGAAGAGAAGGTTCAGGGGAGAACTTAGAGCACCTTCCAGTACTTAGAGTGGGCCTACAGGAAAGGTTGGAGAGGGCCTTTTCACAAGTGTATGTAGTCATAGGAAGGAGGGAATGACCTTAACATGCAGGAGGGACAGGTCTACATTAAATACTAGAATGAAATTCTTTACTGTAAGGGTGCTGAGACACTGAAATGGGTTGCCCAGAGAGGTCTTGGATGCCACATCTTTGAAAGTGTTGAAGACCAGGCTGGATGGAGCCTTCTGGGTGAACTATGTTGTGGACAAAAACTAATACAGGAACAAACACACATTTAGTTCCCCATATATGAGAAGAGGACATGGTAATTCAGTAACTAAAATCACAAATTACTTATTTTCAACTACAGATATATAGGCATTCACTAACCTCTTAAAAGACATTTGATATTAACCTGACAATTTCAGACATAAAATTTAAAAAGAATATGAATTTAAACTTCTTAGCAGTTTCCATGTCTTATGCACCAATGTTGCACACTAGAACAAACCAATTTTTTAATAGATTAATAGAAGATTAAGTATCTAGAGCTCATTGATATCTCATTAATCTGGAATAACATGCCTCTGGTATCACCTCCATTATGGATTTAAACATACTTTGGAAGAAAAGTAGATACTTTCTGCCATGCAATAAATTAATTTCCCAAGGAATATGAAACAACAGACTATAACAAACAGGAAACCAATGAATCAGAAGTGGGCAAGTTCTGATGAACACTGCAGGATCATGTGAGCAACTAAAGCATCTTCCAACTGATGGTACCAAATCTGCTATTAAACCTAACACCAGGAACATATCATTGAATCCTAGAATGGTTTGGGTTGGAAGGGACACTTAACGCTCATCTAGTCTAAAACCCCTGCAATGAGCAGAGACATCTTTGACAACATTAGGTTGCTCAGAGTCCTATCAAACATGACCCTGAATGGTTCCATAGATGGGAAAATTATCACTTGTTTGGGCAAACTGTTCCACTGTTTCACCACCCTCATAATAAAAAATGCCTTACTTATATCTAGTCTGAATTTATTCCCTTTTAGTTTAAAAATATTACTCCTTGCCATATCACTACAGGCCCTATTTTCTTGCCCCCATCTTTCCTATAAGGCCATTTTAAGTACTGGAAAGCCACAATCAGCTTCCTGGAGCCTTCTATTCTCCAGGCTGTACAGCTTCAACTCTCTCAGCCTGTCCTCTTAGGAGAAGTGTTCTAATAAACTTGGTGTCTTTCCTCTGGACCACCCCAACAATTCCATGTCCTTCCTGTGCTGGGAACCTCAGAGCTGGATGCAGCACTGCAGGTGGGCTCTCACCAGAGCAGAGGGGCAGAATCCCCTCCCTGGCCCTGCGGCCCACGCTGCTTTGGATGCAGCCCAGGACACGTTTGGCTCTCTGGGCTGGGAGTGCCCATGGCTGGGTCATGTCCAGCCTCTCAGCCACCAGCACCCCCAAGTCCTTCTCAACAGGGCTGCCCTGATCTGTTCATCCCCAGCCTGTGCTGATACCACGGTCGCTCTGTCCCAGGTGCAGCACCTCGCACTTGGTCTTGTTTATCCTCATGAGGACCACATGGGCCCATTCCTTGACCTCACCGTGGTTCCTCTGGATGTTAGAGGCAGTTCAGGGAACACATTAAATTCTGATCTGAAGCCCAACTGGTCGTGCCAGCTTTGTTTTTCAGTGTTTTACACTAAGTGACTTTCTTTTCAGTTAAAATTAAAGATTTGCAAATGGATTTAAGTGGTTTGGTCTTTCGTTTTGGTTTTTTTACACTGAATGGAAGTTAGAAAACAAAAATTATAACTTCTTCAAATATTGTGTTACTAAACCCTCTAAACTGATTTAATAAAGAAAAAACCAAAACAAATTCAGTAAGAAGCAGGTTATAAAGCTGACTAGATAAGTTATTTAGGTAGCAGTGCAAAAAGAGCCGTTGTAAAGAAGTTCTTGAGTGAATTAAAAAACTCTCGCAAAGCATTACTGTTTGAAAGAAAACCTATTATTTGTACAAGGAAAACTTAAGTTCTAGATGCCCCTGTATATTTTGACTCCAGGTGACAGAAATTAGCCACCAGAGGGAGCCCATATAATCTGGTAAAATGGACATCACTGTAGAGCTACATTTCTGATACGCAATAAACTTTACTGTAAATGGTTTGTAGTTCTCCATAATAAAACAGCCCTTATCAGTACTAAATTTCAGACTCATTCTTATTTTTATAGATATAAATAAAAGCAAGTGAACTCTGCTGTGAAGAACTATAAATAGCTAGAATATACTAAAATAAATTAAAATACTTTGTTACGCATTGTCTTTTTAGTTTATTTTATCTGAAAGTACCCACCATCTCACTTATCATTATAACTCACAAATAATATGGATGAAAGAAGGCCTACATAGTCCTGGGGAATTTTACAGTCTTGTCTTTAAACAGATTTAGGTCAGAACCCACAGTGACATCCAGAAGACATTTTTTCCGCATTTGTTTTGTAAGCAAAGTCTGTATCATTTTTTACATTGAATATTTAGATTTTTCTGAGAAGTCATCTCCTTCTTCAGCCTAATTAATAAATACATCCCACAGACTTTCAACATTTGCTCCATGAATTAAAATATCTTTTCATTGTGAACAGTTCTCAGATACAAAAAAGTAGGGGTTTAATCAAGAAAAAGCAGTCCTTAACAGTGGATGTTTCAATTTCATTCTTAGAAGGCTGATACCTCACTTTGCCTTCCAAATCTTTCGAATTGTCGAAGTTTTATGGTTCTATGTTAATAAAACAAATATATAGAAGCAGTAAGTGTGATTAACATCCTTAGTGGCCTGTGTTGCTAGTCCTTCACACTCAAAACTTCTTGTGAACTTGTATTCTTTTGTTGCTGAATTTGACTATGCTTTCTCCCTGCACCATGACTGCTTTACAAAGTTGATATCAATACAATAATTTAACACTGTAAAGGAAAATTCAAGGTGCATACATTTATACACTAAATGTGCTATTGTTCCTTAAAATACTTGGCTTAACTTTCTTAGAATACATTTGAAGAAGTTATTATTTGGCCCAGAGAGTACAAATGGGATTTGAAGAACTGTAAAGCAGCAAGTAAGTATAAAATATGAGTCATTTCTCCATGAAATTAAAAAGTGAAGTACTACTTTTCTTAAAATTACAAGGTTATCTAGCAAAACCCACACTAACAGCATGGATGACTTGAAGTGCACACTGTTCTAGGATAAACTGGCAAGGGTCTTTGTAACCCAGGCAGTCAGAATCTTGAATGCAAGATAGAGATCCCTAGCCATGACATCTTGGCAACAGTTAATCAAATAAGTCTGAACACTGAATTGTCACATGTCTTTGTCCTGTTTCAGACCAACTGAACCTGAAACCCTGAAGTTCACACATTTTCTTTTTTGATCTTTACTGAAAAATTGATAAATACACAGGAAACTTTCAAAAATTGTTCCATATGTAATCTTACCTCAGCTCACTTGGATATCAGCATTAGAGGATCACAGAAAGAATATGAAACAATGTTATGTTAAAAACACCTCACAGACACATTGCAAGATACCTAATAATCACATTTAACAATTTATTACAAATTTTCATTATCTACTCTGGTATGTACATTCTTCCTCTGGAAAAAACCTCTTTGTGTGCCTCTACTAGAAGACAGAAATGTTAATGAGGACTCCCACTGCTGAAGGAAACAGTACTACTAATTCCTGTATTCACACAGCTAGTGACTGCATATTCATGACAATATTAAAGTGACACTATACAGGCAGTACTGAGAGAATGCCTTTTTATGCCAGTCCAGGAAAGTCTTGCACACCACACCTGAACAGCAGTACCTTCAGAAAGTACTATTCAATTTGCTTCTTACTAAAGAAGCAATACAAATTATTGTATATTAAAATACATTTTATAAAAAAATAGATACTGTATATCTATTAAAATGATAATCTGGTAAACTGAACAAACTGATGCAACTATTCAAATAGTTCAATAAGCAGCTTTATAGACATCTGCTCTGAATATGTTTATATTGAATAAAATTCTGAAATACAATTTATGCAGAATCACAGTTTATATTAGAAACACATAGCAGACAACACATAGTTTGTACAAGGAACTACAGCTTCTTGACATATTTCCCTGATGTTCCATGAAACAGCATAGTTTAGTAGTACAGACCTATAAAATACCAAGCTTTAAGAACACAAATACTACATGCACATAATGAATTCTGCATTACCAATTTCTATGAACTATTTAATATCAAAGTTAATTAATACTAAGAACTTGAACATATGTTACAAATACAGCACATTAACAAATATGAGTTTGACCTTTTATTGGGAAATGGAAATTTCCAGTTTTAAAACATTTCCTATTCTGTTAGTTTTAATCTCTTACCAGGTCTTTCCTTGCCAGTTCCTTTTGACTCAGCAAATTTCTGTATTAAACTCTCAACTGTAGTATTTGTCATGTTATTAATAAACTCTTCATGCACCTTAAAAAAAAAAGTGAATAACTTTTAAAAGTAGTTTTTTCTATAGTTAAGGTTCAAAAAACTTCCCTCTAAAATACATTACAGGACTTAGAGACATCAACAGATATTTTTATCTAGGAAACCTTCCTCTTTGCTGTAGTATTAGCAAGTATGGGTACAATATTGACAAAAAAATGAAATGACATGTCTAAGTTTTACTTCTATTTCTTCCATCTAAACAACTTGTGTATAAATAATTTTCTGAATTTCTCAGCAACATATCCCCCTATAATGTTAGGAAGACAAGCAGTTTTTTCAGCCAGCACCAGTTTAGGGTGTGAACTGCTACTACTGTATTATCACAACTCCCACCTGCTTGAGTAAAAGCATTACTGTTGTAATAGTTTTGGTCTAACAACATGTTTTGGTCTAACAACATGTTGTTAACAGGTTTTTCCAACAAGGCAGGATGTCTATATGCTTTCAAAATAAATAGCATGATTCTTGTGATGATCACTTACTAGCAGGAAACCTCAATACTGAAATGTAAGCAAATAAAGTGACACTTCAAAAATTGAAAAATTAAGGACTGCTTATAAAGATTATTAATTAAACCAACTTACATCTAAACAAAATATATTATAAAAGCTTCTGTTACTAAATATCTTTTGCTCATAAAATCCAAGAGTATAAAATATCTGGATATAAATATAAAATATTACACTTCTCAGAATGATATAATTTTTGGTTCTAATTTAAAAAGTAGCATCCTAATTCTGTGTGAAATGAGAGCTAAATTAATGTCCAGGAAGTAGAACTTAGAAATAAACTAAAAATTTTTCAACTTTCAAATCCTTCAATTTGTCCTAATATGTTATTTTCTGTGAAGACAAAATTTATTCAGTCTTATTCTGTAAATTTGGTGACACTAAACTTATAAATGCAACAGAAAGCCATGGAAATTTGAGCTTATGTTGAATTTCCATAATTTGAAAGAAGTAATTACCACAAAGTAAGAAATAATCAATTTAATAGTTAAGAAAAACATAAAGCATGATCCAAACAAAAAAACCAAAAAAATCTATAGTATAAAAATACCTCTCCTATTTGTAAATGAATTTCTTTTATGGTATTTGACAATGATTGTATAATCTCTTTCATACGAAGAAGGTGCATTTCTTCTATGTCTTGAAATTTCTGCAAACAAATATGAGCAATTAATCATAATGAAAGTATTTCCTGAAACATTAAATCTTAAATTTCAATAACTAAATACACTAAAATGAAGAAAACCAAATAAGCCTCTTTTTTTTCTCCACATCTTAAACCTAATAATTATGTTTAAGAAAATGAGATGCAGAATTCAGAGAGTTATGAAATAATGCTCTTTAAGCTATCCTTTCAGAATCATTATTGACCTTTTTTTACTTACTTTTTGAAGTTTCATTTAACTCTTAATAAAAATCTGATCTTTTTCTACCAAAAGAAAATATGTTTAGAAGGTGTTCTAATTTTCTCTTTTCTCCATTATTGAAGAGTCTTGTTTTTCATCTAAACCAAGAAATCTTATTTCTGGATCTGTTTTGTACTTCCTTTTTAGAACACTCTCCTTGTAAACATACACACTCTTTCTCTAGTTAAATCTATATTCTTTGCTCCTTTAAATATTATTCGTTTGATCTTTAAACTGATCATACATAATTTTTACAGTTTGTTCCTTTTTACTGAGGCTGTCAGCTGACAGCCATTTAAAAATCACTTCCAAAGTTTCCAATGGCCCCTTCCTGGCCAAAAATCAGAACTAAAAATGTTCTCATCCTCCCCAACAGTCAGCCATAACAGTTTTGAAATCTTTGTTTACTTCTGCTCTTTCCCAGTTCTCTGCCTATTTCTGTAACTGCCCTTTCAAGTGTGTCCAAACTTTGGTGCACCACTTAATCCTCTCTCCAATTTGCACATCTTTCTGTGAAGATCCGCATCTCCCACCTCCTGCTACTCTGGTTCATAAACATGGCTCCAGACATACAAGACAAATATCTCTAGCTTCTCAGAACCTCAGTCTTCTGCCATACTTATGTCCCTCTGCAGTCATCACTCAGAGAGATTTAAATTATTTTCTTTTTCTCCAGCAGCCTTCCTCTTAATTACAGAAGATATGGTCATCCTCTGTAGCCTACCCTAAAATGTTACTTATTTTACCGGACATTGTAAGACAGATTTAAGCTAAACCAACTGATATTGCACCGAAAGAAATGAAAATATTCTTGCCCCTCACTGGTTTTATTTTCAGAACTAATCAACATATTTTCAAGTGAAATGCTGAATTAAGATAATACAGGGTGTTCTTCACATAGAAGTGGGCTTCCATATATCCACGGATATTAGTTTTCCCATCACATCATCTTTAAAGTAGCTGTTGTGCAACCAAACTGTGGATGCAGCTACATCATTATACTTTAAATGAATTCCACACATACATCTTTAATTGGCAGAATGACAATTTTCATTTCCAATATGGATAAATGTGGAAAGTTTACAAGTGTCCATAATAACATTTAGTGAAAATTTAATTGTTAAGTAAAAGGATTGCTACAGATAAGGAACTAAGGACACTTAGCCAAATGTGGTTTAAAATGGAGCAAGAAATGGCATATGCAATGATACAGAAAACCTGAAATCTTCCAGAACATAGTCTTTTCAAAATACCTCGGGATCCTGAACAGCTGTAAGGGCTTTTCATAACCTCAAGTAAATCCTGAGTAGACATTTTAACAAACTTTAATTTAAGTGTTTTGATGCAATAATAATGAAAAGCCACAATGCATCCCAGTACTAAAACTACTATGAATGAGTTTGGGGTGCCCAGCAATTCAGAGGATTTTCCACATAAACACAATGCATATACAATACTTCCAGAAGTTAATTTTGTTTTCTTTCAAAAATTTCTTCAAAACATCTTCTGAAGTGCCAGTGCTCCACTGTGTCATTCAAGGACAGTGCTATCACAACATACGTGGTCAGTGTTTGCCTTTCAAACAAATCAATTTCCAAACGGACCAGTTTTTTGAAATCTTTAACTTCAGATGGCTCCGGAAATTAAATAGAATACATTAACCTACTTCAAAGGTAACTCGTCTAATGTAACACTTACCTGTGCTGTTTCTGTCATTTTCAGTTCAAAATCAGATTTAAATGCAGCATACTTCTCCACATACAGTTTATAGGTATCTGTTGCTTTTTTAGATTTAACTGCTGCCTATAGATCAATAGAAAAACGTGTCAAATGTCACACACACAGGTTTTTAAAGTTACTATTAAAAAAATCTAGGATGATCTCTAAAAATTATCCAGGGGCATACCAAAGCAGAGAAGTGTCATAACAAAATTTCAACACCAAATATCTTGGATAAGAGCTGTTAGAGATGTTACTATATATAAATCGTATAGAAGTGTAACAAATTAACTGAATTAAATCCCTTCTCCTTACAAACAATGAAAATGTAATAAAAATATTTATAATAAAACTTATTTTGAAATCAAATTTTTATTGCTGAGGATAACTCATTAGGTCTTGTCAAATATAAAAAACAAATTTATATTTGCAACAGCAAAATAGGAAAAAAGCAGGGCTGGAATACAGAGCAAACAGTTATAAGTGCAATTCTGAAAGAATCAATGGCAAAAACCCAAGATGGTGACGTTTTTTAGAAATTAAGGAAGAAACTCAAAAGTATGGGAGTTACATCAACGGATTAACATACTTGAAAGTGAAGCTAGTGCAGAACATAGTGATGGTCAGATTTAGGCAGGTTAGTGTTATTATTAATAGTCCTCTGGAAATTTATACTTTTCTTTTTGTTATTTGTTGCTAATAAACCAAAATCATCTTTCTGGGAGTTAAGTAAAACACAAAACAAAATACAAGAAAATCTCAGTATTACATGGAGAACAAAACTGAATGAAGTGACTGATTGCAGTAGAGAAAATGTTATTTTCAAAGTTTACAGTATGGTGGATGAGATAAAGTCTTTCAAACCTTTGATAATCTATTTCCAAGTTAAATGTCAGTGAAAATCATCTTGAACACCATTTTGTTTCCTAGCTTCTTTATTCATTATGCTTACTGTCTCACCGAAATTTCCCATTAGTGGTAACTCAAAAGTATTCCTGAATTGTTAATGACATCAGTAAAGAGAATTGTACATTTACTATGTGTTCTAGTTCTGAGTAGCCCTCCTCCTCCTTTCAAATCAATCTCATCTGCCTAGTGGAAACAATTTTTTACTTACAATGATTTATAAAGCTGACTGCTATCTATAATTTCAAATGAATTAATAGAAAGATACCCTCTGGCAAGACAGAGAGAGAGATTCCAGGATTTCCAAGAGAAAAATAACAGATAATCATAAGTAAAAGTATACCACTAGCACTTCAAAGGAATAGGAACCAAAGCTACAGTTCTGTTTTTCCAGTTACGAAGAAAGTCTAAGCAGATCTTAGTCACAAAGTCTTCTAAATTCAGCCTAACAACCTGAAAATACTTCATGCAACAAGAACATGGATCATTCAGAAAAGTTGTATCAAACCTATCAGTTTATTATCCGAAATTTTACTTCATGCTTCTCACTCTTAAACATTTACACAGGGCAATTGCCCAGAAGCACACAGTCCTATCTTGTTTCCCAACTGCCATTTACTATGCTGAAAATACAAGATGCTCCATGAAGTCTTGCTTTTAAAATTAAGACTGCTTTGAAGTTGATTCCGAATTTAATCACTCAAAAGGAAGGAAATGTCAAGTTAAAAGATGTAAAAAAGGGGTTTTTTTTGGTAAAGCGTTTTTAATTGAATCCCATCTGCAAGAGACAAAACAAACACCTTCTCCATCTCCTATCACAGTTAATGATGAGCAGAATGCCAATATTACATGCTGAAGAGCAATTAATAGACTAACTACTCAGCAGGACAGAAAAAATGATAAAACACATGGACACTGTATGATTAACTAGTAATCTCTTCTGAAAACAGTATGGGACTATTCTCAGGTGCAGCAATTGCTAGAACTGTATTTACCAGATTTACAGTATGTGACCAGATTTACAGTATGTGAAAGAATAAGGAACAGTCAACTATTTTTTGTTAAGTCACTATAAATAGAGAAGTTTATGTGCCAGAGAACAAGCGGAAATTATTACGCAAGTTAGTATTAACTTTCAGCTGCAATGAGACTTGCAAGGTCTCAGATACCTCCTTAGATTCTTCAATAAAGTATCTCTTCAAACACTTGGCTTTGTGATAAACTCTTAGTATACTGGTGCAGATCCCTTGTTTTCTGAGAAAGCAGTTATTCCGTGATTTTGCCAGTAAATAGTTTTCATGTTGCACTGAAAGCAATAAATCTATTTTCTACCAAAGGGAAAATAAATTAATACAATATTTGGTCACTCTATTTTTGAAACTGCAAGTGTAAATTTGAATAGAGGCATGACTGAAGAGGTGCTCTCACTGGAAACATTTTTAAGTACTTGCATTCCATTATGACATAATTGTATCTAACAGTATAAAACAGTAAAAAATGACCCTCCTCCTATAGTGCTTCCTCTTTCTCCCTTCTCATGTAGACATCTATCATGCTGAACATTTTTTTGTTTCCAAATGAACAAGGATAATGCTACATCTTAAAAAGCCTTCCCTCAAGTCAACTTTTCCTACTGAAACTCTATTTACAAGAATTTAGAAAAATTATACTTTGAATATAGTGGCAGGAAAGCATCTGCCAACACACATCTGATTCATGTCTAGAATCCAGCATGAACTGTCATTTGAGACAGAAGCTGGGGGGGAAAAGCAAGATTTATACCAAGATAACACAATTGAAACATAATCAACAGAATCACTTTTGTCATCAATGAAAAGACAATAACCAACACTATCTTCTCCATCAAGATAGCAGAGCAAAAAAGCAAAAATATCATTCTAACAAGAACAAAGTCCTACACAGACCAGTTAATCAAAATGGAAATAGCCGGAGGAATCAAGATTTAATAAGAGAAGTTATAATTAGAGACAAGGAAATGTGACCTCTTTCCTCTACTAGTTAGATTCCTGAAAACAGGAAAAAGTTACTTTTTTCCCAGCAGGTCAAGCTGGGGATCCCAGCAGGGGATCCTCCCTCTCTACTCAGCACTGGTGAGGCCCCCTCTGGAGTAGTGTCTAGTTCTGGGTTGTTCATTGCAAGTGAGACATGGACATACTGGAGAGAGTCCAGTAAAGGGACATGAAGATGATTAAGGGACTGAAGCATCTCTCCCATGAGAAAAAACTCAGACTGCTTGCTGGACCTGTTCAGCCTGGGAGGGGAAGCCTTAGGGAGAATCTTACCAATAGATATAAATATCTGAAGGGAGAGTACACAGAAGACAAGGTCAGGCTCTTTCCCGTGGTGCCCAGTGATAGAACCAGAGACAATGGGCACTAACAGAAAACACAAAAGGTTCCCTCCCTCTGAACATCAGGAAAACACCTTTTTCCTGTGAAGGTCATTGAGCCCTGGCACAGGTTGCCCAGAGAGACTGTGGAATCTCCATCCCTGAAGATACTAAAAAGCTGTCTAGACAAGATCGTGAGTAACTGGCTTGAGGTGGCTCTGCCTGAGCATGGGGAATATAGGGGTATAGCACAGGGTAACTTCCAGAGGTCAGCCTCAGACACTGAGCGATTCTGTGAATGGATCAACCCCCCCACCATAACCCAAGCACAATTCTAAATACACCTCAAGACACCCATCCCTTGAGTCTCCGGTCCACGAGATTGGAACCTTTTAAAACAGCAGTTAAAGTGTTGATAACATCTTTTCTTTATCGAACAGACTTCAAATACTCATGTACTCAGCTACTTTATCTTGTTGCAGGGATAACACAATTACTCCTGAGTTCAGTAACAAGGGCATTGAGTATTTATGTAAGGAAATATATTCAAAAACATAAGAGATGCTAAAACAATTTGGCACAATTTCTCTTAAAGGTACTACACAAATCTATCATTTGATGCAGTTACTTACAAAGTGAAGAATTAGAACTACAGTACAGTTAGAACAGACAAGGAAGTAAGTGTAACCAAAACATATCTGTGTATTCACGATATCATGCATATTACAAAATAGTCACAACTACTACTTTTAACTACATTTAACTCCTTCTGAGCATTCCATTTATTAATACCAGGTGAACATGTAAGACAATTAGTAACACAATTCAAGTAAGATGTGACAGAGCTACCTTTTCAATTTCTCTCTGTGTTGCTCCTTCCTTTTTCAAGCGTTCCTGTTCCACACACTTTGCATTGTAGATTTCTTTTGATTTCTGTAAGGCCTGAGTGATACTTTGAATATTTTGCACTGCTTCCAAAGTTCCTGAAACATCTTCTTTAGTCTGCCAAATATCACACATTTGTCAAAACCAAACCATTTTAACTTTAGTGTTAGCAAGTCACTGGACATGCATAAGAAAAAGAATTAATAACCTTTTTATAAGCTTTGATCTGTTCATCTCCATACTTGTGAACTTCTTTTATTAGTTCTTGTAATCTCCGCACAAGATCCAAGTGACAACTTGCTAGTTTTTCTGTTGAGGTTTTGAAAACATCCCAAACGGGTGCAAATGTCCTGGATTGAGGAAAATAATGTTAATCTGGGGTTTTTTCTTTCAGATGGCAATTTTTTTTGTAGTGCTAAAGAATAATCAGTAAGTTTGCAGTTCACTTCTCCTCCTAAAATTGAAACAAACGAACCACCCAACAACTGCCATAAATTGTTATTAAATATGTTCCCAATGTACTTGACATCCTATCTACTAATTTTTCCATATTTTGTGTTTTACTTGTATTGACTCTAATAAGTAAAACACAGCAAATTTCATTTAGTACTATGATGAGCACACAATAATGCCAAGCACCAAGACGGTGCAAGAATAGCTTAAAATAATTTAAGATGTAGTAAATATTACTATATATACACTTGAACAGTGTGAACAAATCAGAAATTTCTTGGTTAGTTACATTTCTAGTTGTCTTACATTGTTTCAGCCACAATATGGAGGAAAAAATATTGGCCTGCAACTACAAGATGGTCTGCCACTACAAGAGATTTTACTGATGAACAAAGATGAACAAAAAGGTGGGATCATTTCTCAGATTCAGATTTCTGTGCTGAATGGACTTTCTCCAGCTATTTCAAAGATATACTTCTGCCTTGCTATTCTGGTAAATGCTGCTAAAAATCAATACTAACTATAGGCTCTTATGTTCAAAGGTTCTGTATCTTCTTGTTAGTTTAAAGAGCAGCAACAACTATTATCAAATTATCCACTGATGAAAGCTCCCCAAGTTTCTAGATTACATTACTACAAATAAAAAAAAATCAATCTAGTTTTTCTCAGAAGTCTAAGTTTTCATTGGCCTAAACTTTCTAATGAAAAAGCGTCCATTAATCATTCCACTTTTTAAAAACATATCCTGTGTATAAAACTTCCATTTAAGTATGGAATAAATCTATGGAAAAGTCTCATTCTGAACACCTCTGAGAACAGATAACACTCCAAAAATCAAAAATAATAGAAATAAATAAATTCACTGCCATGTTTGCAAGCCATATGTTCTCTCTCCAAAATAACTTCCACAGGCTCGAGAGCACATAGTAGAAATCACTATGTCTGAAAAGGACTCAGCTTTAAACACAGAGGAACAGATAGTTTTCCTGTGTTTGGGCTTTGGTCTTTTTATTCAGTTTCAAAGTACTGTGCTGTCTTTGTCATAGCTGCATGAATTTTTGCACGGCCACTAAAGACCTAACAATCATTTTTAAAAGTGGCAAAGTTATACTAACCTTCAACATCATCAATAAAATACTCAGAATCAAACTTGATTCTTACCATGCATACAGTCACTTATTTCTCTTCTTATGTATGCTTACTTACCCAAGTTGTGTGTAATTGCTTGCTGATTTGGCTAGTTTTGTCATCGACCTTGAATATGTCTCCTCTATTGTAGCCCTGCCAAAGTAAGCCATCAAAAGCATAATCAAAATTTTGAAGGTATGAAGACTGAATATGCATTCTAAAGGTGCAAAACAGAGGATTTTTTATGCGAGCTAAAAATTACTCCATTTAAATGATCTCTCAAAAGCTATACGAAAAATCGCATTAGTATATTTTGAAAAATAATCTAACAACCTTGTGACAAAACATTGCAGGGAACAGAACAAGTAAAACCTAAGAACTCAAAGCTTGAAAAAGACAATTCCTTCCTCTCTATTTGCTGATCTCAACTGCCATTAACATTCCCTAGTAACAGACAGAACAAAGCATCATAACAATTATCTATCCAGCACTGTCTAAACAGGAGATTGTTGTTACACAGAAACAAAATAAAGTGTATTTGTAATGAAAACTTTATAATAAACAAATAATGTTTACTGAGCAATCACATTAAACAAAATGAGGTCTTGTTTAGTTTTCTTGTTGGGGGTAGGTTGTTTTTTTCCTTTCAGTTCTTCACATAGTGATATCTGAGTTTGGAAATTCAAATAATATGCAATTATAAGTATTGTGTTCTACTGTTTAAATTAATTTTTAAAGAAGGTTATCTCAATTTGTGAACACTTCTTCCCTACATAAAGTGTTCTTATAACCTCCTTCACTCAAACACACAATTTCACTTGTCTTTTAGAGATGCAAAATCCAAGGGTTGGCATAGATTTCCTCCTTAGAGCCTTTGCAAGAGCAATTGCCATGGAATCAGCTATTACAGCAATGACTCCCTGCAAGTCCTTCCCTATCAATCTTCCTCACCCTCCTATTATTAAAGATATACAGTATTTTAATTTTTCACCCTAAACCAATATTCATTATGTAGTGCCAACTTAGATTTAGAATCATCCTAGATTTGAGTAAAAGTAATTGTCTTTTCTTGAAAAACTTGGAGCAGTTTCTTTCCTGCTGTGTAATACCTTTACATGGCACAAGAGAGAAGAAAAAAAGGAAGACTAAGAATTTATCCCTCTCTCAAGTTATACCATGACTATAACCTGAGACAGAGGTTGTTATTTCTTCTGTACAGCAATAGTTTACAAGCAAAAAGAATTTTCTTGTGAAAATATGAAAACAAAGTAGGGGTATTCACCTGAAACAGAGGAGCATGTGTTAAAACCTACTGCATTTCCAAAAGAACTATGCAGTTAGTTAGTTGGAAATCTGTTTGGAGAAGAAGACTAAACTGCAACATGCAACAAATAAATTTCATTTTGAATATCACCTACTGCAAAGTTATTCACCATTTAAAAAAAGTCAATTAACTTTATCCTCCTTCCACATATGATCATATCTTAGATGATAAGAAAAAGTTCAAATTTCCAAGGCTTGGAAATCTTGCACACTGCACACCACAAGCACACATGCACCAACCACAGTAATTTTTTTTTTAAAAATTACCCTGATGAACAATATATTTTGACTAATCATCTGTATCTTCTATCGAAGGTTTCCAGATTTTATAAGTCAGTGCCTTATTTTTCCTCTTTAAACACAAGAATTCTGACCAAAATCCACATCTCTTTCCTTTGAACTAATTTACAGCATACTTCCCTGAACTATCTCCACAAAACTGGAGTTCTGCAATTCACCACAGAGTATAACAGACATCAGTTAAAAGCACTAAGAACCAAAAGATAACCAGTTAGTACATTTGTCCTATCAATTGACTTTGCAGAGCACTCTGTTGTACAGGCAACAGACCATGATTTTCTTAGTAAATTAATTTTCACCCATTTCAACACGTGTCTTTGCCTGGGATCTGCTAAACATTTAAAAGTTAAATGGAAGCATATGCATCGCTAGTTTCATCTGATCTAGAAGATTCTTTCTATGATGCTTACAGGCAATTGGTGCAGAAAAACATTAGAAAGACTCCTGGAGAAAAACCAAAACATTCCTGTACCTATTTCTTTCCTAAATAAACAGAGTGATTTCTTAGATATAAAAAGTTTAGATTTTAAATGCACACAAACACATGACAGTTCACCTACAAAGTCTTCCCAATATTTAAAGAAAAAAACAACTGTGCAAGCAGCTTAACCTTCTTATTTTGACTTCTTTAAAAAACCAAAAATTTCTACATGCTTTATCAACGAAGCATGGCCTTTATTCAAGGCCAGGTTGGATGGGGCATGGAACAAGCTTCTCTAGTGAAAGATGTCCCTGACCAAAGCGGGGGGGTTGGAATTCAATGATCTTTGAGATCCCTTCCAACCCAAACCATTCTATGATGGGATGCTTTTAAGAACTGGTATCTAATCTTTCGGCAGATAGATTTACCAACATTATGCTGACTGCCTGCCAGAAAACTCACTCCTTCAGATGACAAACTTCTGAACCACAGATCCAACTGGCCTTCTGTTCTTTTAGTATGTGACCAACAACAAATACTCAAAACAAAACTCAAAAAGTGAAAACTGTATTGGTATTGACTCACTGAACACAGACAAGGAGGAAAACTTCCGCTCCTTCTAGGGTATCAAGTAGGAACAGCAGATACAGCATAGAACTATTATTACAAATTAATAAATTTCAAACTCTTAATTTTCTCAGAGAAAAAAACTTTACAATCTCAGAAGATTCTTACAGAAATTTTGAAATAATTTTTTAAAAAAAATGCTTAAGATAACTATAATTTTAAAAGTTATTCCATATCTTACACACTTTTTCATTACCATTTCTAAAGGCTGGAGAAAAGGAAACAATACTCTTCCCCAATTAGGATACACACAACTAAAACATTATTCTGAACAGCACAAGTAACAGCGATGGGCTTCACACAGACACGTGTCCTTTGTGCCCTAAGCAGTCTGTACATCCAAATGCACCAAGTCATCTCTCCTGTCCATGCAAAATCACTTTATAAAAAGTGTATTTTCCGGCTAGTCTAGAGACTCCAGCAAGCCAGGCTCACCAGATGACTGCTCTACCTAGAAAGGGTAAGTACTCCAGCTTGTTAAAAGTATTACCACCAGCTCGGATCTGTCTCTACCTATTCAACAGTTTTCAGTTTTCACTCTCTTATTTATCCACTTCTGAAAAAAAAAAAAAAGATAGAAGAAGGCCAATGTGTAAAAAGGAATGGAAGAACAGATTCGAAGTTCAAATGTATGTAAATTTAGTTTTCATAGGGAAGAGTTCAGAAAATCAGGTACCCAAAAGTCAAGGCATAAAAACACTCCATCTAGATGGCTCCTAATACATGTTGCTCATCCACTTAACATATTTCCAGCAGAAAACAGTACTGTAAAACAATATTCAGACTATAATCTGCAGAAGAAGGAGGAGAACAGATAACTGTGTGCAACATCTCGCAACTTCTTTGCAATCAACAAACATGCAAAATAGATCATGGACAAGACAACTGAACCAACGTAAAATACTGCTCAAGTACTGCCCAATCCAATTTCTTTTTGAGACCAAGAGTTTGGCCCGTGTGAAAAAATGTGTTCTACTGAACCATTTTTATTTCCCAGGAAGTTGAATGACATCTCACAGTAACTTCACAACAGCAGTAAAGGGCTTCAAACTTCACAACAGCAGTAAAGGGCTTCACTGCATGCATATGAATTCTCAAATATTTTTATTAAAGTAAGGACACCAAATATTTGAAGTCTATTTCTTTAAATCTAAACTGTATGTCATGAAATACTACTAGCTTAGGCTGTGATTGATCATTCATCCCTTACTTGAAAAGAAGTATCAATTTGTTACTCAACTGTTTTTTGTTAATTGCAGCCTGGCTTATTGAGAGGCAGCAGAAAAACAGGGCTGAAGAATACACAATGGACATTCAATATCCTGATGGGAGAAAGTTACTGGAAAGGACTGAATTTAGTGCAGCTGGTCTGCATCATTGACATGGGCAACTTACTCTTAAGGAACAATACTGCAGCTTTGTCAAGCAAATTGCAATATAGTTCTCCAATTCTATCTTAGTGAGTTAATGAGAACTGAAATTTTTTCACAATTTTTTGCAAAAAATGCTGTAAGATGGCTGCATATCTTTTTGGCACATCCTGATCCATACACAGGAAAAAACATTTCTTGACCTCTCATTGAGGATAAAGTGTCCATGTGGATCCTCATGTGTTCCTACATGGCCATTAATCTTTAAATGTTATTTAAATCACTAGAAATAATTGGCAGAAACTTGAGTTGAAACATTTTAACATGCGGAAAAAGGTCCAAAGATTTTCTTTATTGGCTGCAAAGGCACATAATTTAAAAGTTATTTTAAAATTATTTAAAATTTAATTTGCAGAAGCTTATAGAGAGAAAAAAACCCAGAATGCCGTATTATTTTTACTAGGGATTTTGTGCAGAAAGATCTGTCAAGTTTTACTTATGTCAGTATAATAAAGCAAAGAAACCAAGTCAGATACAGCATCAAGTTATTTTTTACCCATTTACTTAAGATTCTTACTTTCACCTTAGAACAAATATGAATAAAATTGAGCATGCTCAAAGAATACAATATAAAGGAGACAAGAAGCAGAGAGAGTGAGACTGTTTCTCATCTAAATATGGAGGTAAATCTAAACACAAAGGATGTAAAACCAATAAACTTAAATGTGTCCAGGTAAGGTACACCTTAGGTCCACAATGTGCTGCTATAAAAACAGAATGATTCCAAAAATGAAAGTAGCTTTCAAAGGAAAGATTCAGGAACTCACACAGATAACACAAGGCAAACATTAAATGCACAAGTTTGTGAAGTATTAAGCATTTCGTAATAAATGTGAACAGCGTGATGACCCTCTGCTCAATCCAACTCAGGATTTCACTAGAACCCTTTAGGGCTTTATAATGCATTCTCTGAAACTGAAGACTCGTAAAACAGAAGATTGCTTGGATTGTGCAGTCTTTCCAAAAGGAGACATCATGTCTGGGCTCTGGAACTCACCCTTTTCTACGTAGTGAAAAGGTTTTTTGCAATTGTCTCCAATTCACTTTGAAACTATGCAAATGTCAGTGCAATGGAGTATCTGTCAGATTTGTGGTGGTTATATTTTGGAAATTTGAAAGTACTTTTAAAACTGAAATCTATTTGAAGCCAAAACATAAATTTTGAAGAAGAATTCCAGTTTTTTTGACATCTTCTACTGCAAGAAGCCAGCATTGAAACAGGTCCTCAGTCAATACCTTGCAACTATTTTCCATGTGTTATCTAGTGTCAGTAACTGAGGAAAGACAAAATTCTGAAGTAGACATACAGATAATTTTGTTCAGGAGGGAAATCCATATGTTTAATGTAGCAGCAGCAGTCTTCTTTCACAAAGAATTAAATGCAGCACTAGGTCACTGTTTCAGAAGTTGTCATATTTTCAGATTTCAGTCCCGTTCCTTTCATCCAGTGTAGAAGAACCTGTGTTATTCTCTGCATATTATTTTCTTGTCCCTATATATCACTCTCTTTAACAGACCTAGTGTCTCAACTTCTGAAAATATACTTTTTTTAAAGCTTATACTAGCAGCTGCTAATAGTCTAATTCCAATCTATAGTAAAAACTTTGTAAGACCGATAATTTTTGCAACTTCAAATTATCATTTTTCTTCCAACCAAAATGAAAAATCAGGATTAATTTAAATAAACTGCTGGACACCTAATATGACACTTCTAGATTTCTACTCTCATCTTTTAAATGAAATCTGAAAAATTAGAAGCTTGTTATTAACTGATGATTAAGAGTTCCTATTCAGTTCTAAGCGAATGGAAAAAATATAGATATTCCTGTAGAATATGACACATATTAAAATGATAATTGAGTTTTGATAACTGAATTTTGTTTACATATTTTGCACTTTACTGTTAAATGCAATGACAAACAATAAAACTCATAAATACTGTATTAAAAATATAGGATGAATACTTACCTTTCTCTAATAAAATCTGCTAAGTCCTTTGTTGACAAATGTCCATGTTTCATATTGTGATAGAGGACATCAAAGCCATTGTTCCTTTCTCCCTAAAGATAAGCAGAAAGTAGAACTATGAAACACAACATGCTGAACCTACGCATTTTAATATGTGCTTTTCATTTTAATCACTTCATCAGGAAGTTAATTATTTCTAATGCTTCTGCTTTTCAGCAATTGCTGTTAGTTCCCATTAATCCCATATATGCAAACCAAACTAAAATCACCTCAGCTGCTACCACTACCTTTCTATTACATATTTCTAGGCAATAGTGAAGATATTTCTGTTTTAGATTTCTAGGGATCTTGTATCTTCCCATCATATTAAACACATATTAAATACTGGACTGTCTCTTTATCCTCTCATATCTTTCATTATTTTCCATGAACTAAAATTCAGTTGAGATTACTCGATATCCTACTTCCCCAATCCATCACATTTCATTTCTCTTCCCCTGCTTTTTGTAAAACTGGTTAAAAATAGAATCACTAATATTTTCCTTCTCACTAGCAGCTTCTGTTTGTCTATTCTTAACTTTAGTTTTAAAACATTCTCCAGTGAGTAAGGCATACCTAACTATTAAAACTGAGACACTGCTCTAAGCACTGACTAATAAACTGAGCCAGGTTATGACCTCTGGCACTATGACGAACTTCCTCCTGACAGCAAAAAGCAACAACAGAAATGAAAGCAAGGCAAGGCACAGCATAATAGCACCTCTACTATTAAAGTTTTCCTGTCAGACTATCCATTCTCCTTCTCCTTTACAAAGGCTTCAGATCCATAATACTGCTTCTATATAAGGTGCAAAGTGTGCCCTCAGGAAAACTGCATGCTTGCTCAGAGTGGAAGGGAAAGAAGAACAGGATGGGATAGCACAGAATGGAAGAGATGATTGCAGCTAGAAGGGTTCTTACAGCAATCATTTAGCCCAACTGATTGAGCACTTTGAGGATGACCAAAAGTTAAATCATGGTGTTAACGGCATTGTCCAAATGTCCCATAAATACTGACAGGCTCAGGGCATTGACCACCATCTCCAGGAAGCCCATTCTAGTGTTTGACCACCCTCCCAGAGTAAAGAAATGCTTCCTAGTGACCAATCTGAATCTTCCTTGGCAGTTTTCAACCATTCCTACATGTCCTATCCTTAGCTCCCAGGGAGACGAGATGGGCATTGCCCTCTCAATTTCCCCTGCTTAGGAAGCTGTAGAGAGCAATGATGTCACCCTTCAGCCTCCTTTTCTCCAAACTAGACAAGGCCAAAGTCCTTAGTAGCTCCTCACAGGACACATCTTCCAGCACTCTCACCAGCCTTGTCCTCCTCTGGATGCATTTAAATAGTTTCACAACCTTCTTAAAATCCTGGACTTTTAGCAAAGGCAGCTCTATATTGCCAGTGATAAAAGCCTGAGAATCTGGGCATGTACTCTTCCAAACATTTGTCTGTTCAGTTCTGCAAAAATTTTGTTTGTTTGTGTTGAGTCATAAAGCAAACCTTATCAGAGAAATTATACAGCTGAAAAATAAAGCTGGCAAATAAAAACAAGAATCACTGATCCAGATCACTGCAAGGACACAAACAAGCTGCATTGCTCAGCAGAACAGGGAGAAGCTAGGAGGAGAAGGCATGCAGGGATCTGCCGTCTTAAATAAGGAGAAGCAGTCATGGGTGGATGGAAAAATTTCACAGCAGCCACGCTACCGAGCCCCCTTCCACTAAGTTTCAAGCTGTCTTAAAGGATATCACACAAAGACACATACATTTACAAATAATATATAACTGAAGGCAATTTGATATCGATTACTAGTCAGGATTATTTGCTCTACTTCTTCCAAGCATTGGGAAAAACAAACCCAAAGGAATAAAACACCTATAAAATCATAGTTTCCATGTTTGCAGTAAGCTGTAACCTGAAAGACTGCACCAAAATTCAGATTAGTTTGGTATAAGTGCAATTACAGTCTGTAAAAAGTACAAGCAAAACTAAACAGAACATGTGAAAATACAGCAAACTCTAAAAGGACTCTCCACAGAGCAAGGCTTTTACAAATTTGAAAAGTAAAAAAAAGATAAGAACACCAATTAATAGAAAATGCAACTTTATTTAAATGTTGTCCTACTCAAGTACCAGTCTAAATAGTTTCTCTTCCCTTTCACTCCTATCTAAACATTTTTCTTTGTAGTTTAAAGCCCACAATAACTTTGAATACTGGTGCACTAACTTATTAACTTTATGTAGTTACTCAGTATAAACCCTGAATGCTACTGCATTATAATTAAGACTTCACTGGTATTTTCAATTAGAATACAGAGTATAATTCTTATTTAACTTCTCCAAAGTTGTTACTGCACCCAAATTTATAGATAAACATTTACAAAAAAGTGTCAGACATTTCTTCCTGAAAAACTAATAAAATTTTCCTTTGTGAAATGTTATTTGCTCCAAGATGTTGCTTCCAGCTAAAACAACATGTTATCAAAATGTGCTGAACATAGGCTGCTTCTGAACTTTTCATAATGAAAGCTTTTAATGGGGCCTTTTCTACACTGGAGTTCCATACATTTCCTGCCAATTTAGAAGTGCAGGAAGGGTAGCACAGCCATGCCACAGCCTCTGGCTGCAGCTTTCCTGATAAACCATCAGAAATGTAACCGTGCAAATCTTTAGAGAATGGAATGAGCCTGAACAACCAACTGCCATCATTATCTTGTTCCCTAACTGTAACTGAAGGTTATGGCAAAGGAAAGAATTTTTCCACTTAAATTAGGTTTTCTAATCAGTCCTGTCTTTTTCCTGACTTCACAATGAGTAGTAGAAAGCATGACAGAGAAACAGAACAGATACTTTCCTCAACTGAGTCCCCTGAAAGCCTCATCTCTTATACACTATCAATAGTTATCAGAGGTTAAGAATGAACCTATGTGCAAAAGTCATTAAAGTTTAAACAAAGCAGCAAGTCGAAAGAAGGCTCACAGATTTGAAGGCCTATGCGGTTTAAGTCTGGCACAACTAAAAGACATGTCTTCACTTGTAAATATAATGTGAAGTATAACCTATGTTACCTATATCAGGCTCTATCTAAAAGCACAAACATCTAGACTTCAAAACTCTTCACATGACCAACCGTTCTGATGACTAACCTGATGACGATTCTGCTCATGTTTGGAGACATATGTGTACCTAAACCAAATTAAGTATGGTGTCTCAAAGCAGAGAGCAGATGTTCTTCTGCTTTAGAAAAAGCTATACAGCCGTTCCACAACTTCTCCATTCAGCAGTTATGTTCATGAAGGGCAGCAAGCAGAGTTAAGGCTCTGTATTTAGCATAAAGAGACACACGTATGTGGTGGCTAGGAAGAAAAGTTGGTTCAATTTACAAAAGCCAAGTATTTATCCTCTTACAAGCACATATGCCATCAACACTTGTTTTAGTTGTTTTTCCTCAATATTTCTCCTTCTCATACATACTGTATAGAATTCTGTACATGGAAATTGTGTGTCTAGACACTTTTGCTTTGTGGGTGTTTTTATTTGCTCCGTCCTAGTGGCAACGGTAATAGTTTTGATCACTGGACGACCAGTACTGGCCTACTTAAAAATAAATTAATGCAGCATATATTAGAGGGAACTGATGAAACCCTCCACTCCCATTCATAAGCAATTACCATCCACTGGTATAACAGACAGTGAAGTCAGATGCAGATCCTTCTACAAGTTGCGTAGTGGAGAAAGACTATCTTCTGTTGTCATGTATAGCATCAGACTCCATGTAACAGACTTCCAGATCAGTTTGAAAGACCATTCTGAATGTCATTTTGTAGGTAAACCACCATCTGTTGAGGGTGATCCTGTCATTACCCAATAGAAAACAAATGTAAAACTGTGTATGAGAATGCAAAATGTAAGTGGTTCTCTCTCTCCACATAGGCACCATTTAATTACTCTGAAGTCCATTAGCAGTTTTCTCCTTTTTACTCAGAGCTAAAAAAACTCTCTTCAGAAGATGCTGTTCATTCTGAGATTTCCTAGTCTATACTACCATGAGAAAGATCTTTTGTATCTAGAGCATACATGTCCCCTGACAGCAAGCCATTAGAGAAAACAACACTTCGAATACACGTAAACACTTAAACAAGCCTACAATGAAGCACTACTGACCAACTTTGTACACAAAACAAATTAAGTCATGGAAAGTAAGAGCAACCAGACCTTCCATTTCCCTTCATCAAGAACTAGTTGCAAAGATTTCCTCATGGAAATGAAAGTAGCCCTGTCAGCAAACATGTAGTCAGAAATCAGCATTTCCATGACTTGTGCATAACAGGAAACACATTACAGGAACTCTGTTGTACTGAACTACTTAAAATACTTCAAGTTTTTAAGAATAAGTTTGGCATTTGCAATAAAAATAATTCTGAATTTAAAAACTGCATTTAGTAAAATAGCCAAAAATTTCCAGGCAGTCTGCAGTAGCATTTATTTTCTGTATTTCCAATCAAATTGTTTGAGTGCAAGCTCTGTCTCCCTTGGATTAAAACTGTTCAACATTAACACCTATTAGTGTAAAAAGTTTATACTCTGTTACACCACTTCCTATTTACACAGTACAAATAAATGGTTCTATTATGGTGACTCTGACTGGTCAGATGCTAAATTCAGGGATAGGTAAATTCATTTTAGATGCTCTGACAAACACTGTTGTCATGTTCTTTAAACTGTTAATCCTTGTAGCAGTTTCAAATAAATAGCATGTTCTTCATGCTTTCTACCTAGAAAATAATTTAATTTAATGGGCTCTGAATACATAAAAATACTCATATGATTAATATTAAGGTGTTACATTTTTGAATGTTATATATCAGTAAGTTTCAATTTCTGAGTGTCTGAAAGAGCTGTAGAAAATTGAGAGCATTGAAATGTGAAAGAAAAGCAGTCACCTGATGCTTACACAGATAATGTGTATATCTTCTGTTATATATATCTTCTTCTGTTCTGAAAGTTTGAGAAGACTGGACTCAAAAACAGCCTGTCAACTTCAATTTCCACCTTCTTGTTTCAATATATCAAATAAAGATCAGCTCCAGAGAAGCTCTATGCATATGAAGGACAGATATTTTCCACCATATATAGGTAACTAAAAACATTTTTTAACAAACAGATGGAAGGCTGCCAACTCATGCTAGATGGACAAATAGAGAGAGAGGAGACTAAGCAAACATTGCACAACAGCTCTCCTCAAACAGAGCATCCAGCTGTATGCCCAGCAGAAGAGCAGTGCTGTGTAAACATATGAATGTCATTCCAGATGTCAGCATGGCAAGTGTCCGTGTCACTCATACACTCACAAGTTTGTAAGACAATACATCTTACCCTTAACAGAGCAAGCTTCCTCACAAAGCTACAATTATTAAACCAGGATACTGCCAACCCTCCTGCCCCGCAAAAGCACTGGGAAAAAAGACAGGAATCCTCAACACATCCATTCTCAAAAGCTACAAGTAAAGCAACCAATTAAAAAAATATAAATCTCAAAGTCAATTTATACACATTTTTATATGCCAGAACATCCAGAGTTACCAAGTACAGAGTTAAACAGAAACCAGCTTCAGCTATACACAGAACTTCCAATAGTTTAATAAAATTAATTTTAAACAATTCATAAAGAACCACAGACTGGTTTGGAAGGGGCTTATTTTTGTTGATTTCTCAATAGTAATTATTTTAAACTACGTCATAAAAACCACCTGCATTGGTCAGTTTAAATACAATGTCAAAGTTTAAGCAATGTTTTCTGTTAAGAAAACAGTAAGTCATCGATAAAGAACACTTTCTATACTCCTATACCAGTAACAGTATATTCAAAGTGACAAAATGTAGCTATGTTTAATGGAAATGGTTTATGATAGTGTTACCTTTAAATCATGATACTGTTTTCATGTAGCACATACATAGCAGCAAGCATACAATGTTTTATGACAATCCTAATTAGAAGTTGGGAATGTTTGGACATGTGACTTGAATGCCTAAAACTCTGTCATAAGAATCAAAGCCTGTACTACTAGTTCATAACTTTTGATACCCAAAAATATCCTCCTGGCTTGGAAAGTTGCTCTAGAGTGCTGTGCTCCATTAGCAGACCCTTACATTTCTCAAGTGATAGTGAATTTTTAAAGTGACAGTAGAGGTCTCTGTACTTCAGCTTTACACATCCTGAAAACTGTCTTATTTATCTCTCATCGACCTCTTACAGAACACCGAAGAGAGAGCAGGCTCATCCAATTTTCTTACATCCTCTAACAACAACAAAACCAAAAGGTGCAACTATTTAAACACTTACAAAAGCAGTGCAAGAGGAAAGCCTCAGGATAATTTTAAGACTTACAACAAAGAAGGTAAGATTTGTTTTGTTTACATGAGCATGTTAAGGAAGACGGCAGCTTAAATAGTGTGTAAGAAATTGACACACTCATATACATGTCACTGCTCCTTTTCTGGAGAAATCATTAAAGTCCCTGAAGTTTCTGACCACTCTTCCTATTACTTACAGCAAATTACTAAATCAAGGCAGAGCATCATACAGCTTAAGATCCAGTCTTCCATTTCCAATGCACAATTTCAGCTGTACATTTATGACAGCATCTATGTCAAATAATTGAATATTATTTATGTTTTGGATATATTTTCAGATCAGTGCTTTAAAAAGCATAACTACCCTATTCCATATTTCCAAAAATATTTTGTCTGGGGTTACCTAGAAGGGCAAAGAAGAAATAGAAGACAATCCTTCTGAAGTTCTACATAACACCACATTCCTTTTTCCTTACAAAATTCTCTTCATTATTTTTAGTCATTATGCATTCAGTGCATTTTTGTGTATCTTCTAATTCCCACCTTAACTTTCTCACCACAATTCAGAGCATACAGAGATTGTTTCCCAAGTTTTCCAAAGCAGTAGCAATTCTGAACAATACCTTATTCTGAAATGTTAGTGCAAATCAAGATGACTAATGATTCAAAATGCACAAACCTATAATTTATGCCTAGTTCTGAGGATATATAGAAATGCAATACTTTCAGATTTTACAAATCCATCATTACAGGTAATCTTGAAAAATATTCACCCATAGCAGTAAAGAAGGAGTATTCTCTATTCCTTTTAATTTTACTTCTATACAAAATAAAACTCTGTTTATGGTATTACAAAAGTTTCTTGGTCAAATTTTGCAAGCTAACATCCTGCCTAATGTCTTTGTCATCACTGCAAGACAAACAAGAACAAACTTCTTGTCCTACCTTCTGTCATTTTTGGACGTATGAGAAAAACCTGTACTAACAGAAGGAATCATCCATGTCTTGGCACTCATTGAGAACACACGCTAGGGGTTTTGCTAACAAAGCTACAGGCAGAGACTCTATAAAGCAGAAAAAGATAATGGGAATTTGGGGTAGATGCTTGCTACCTCATATTTGCTGGAAGCATTTGTGAAGACAGACATAGAGAGAGAATATATGGGAATGGACCACTGCCTTCACCAATTTAATTGACTTACTAATAAAACAAAACAAACCACAACTGACCAGACAGTTAAATTAACAGTACATAACAAAGCTCAATAGAAAAGTGTTCCATTTCAGTTGTCATAGCTGAATAAACAACTTCTGTTTTGCTTTAATCTTAGGAGAAGATAGAATTCTTCTTTTCCAATGAAAATTCATCTTTTTATATTAATTTTAATCACTTTTATGAAAGATAAAATTCTTCCACATATTAGTTTAATACTGATCTCCCACACTGGGGCTTCAAATTAAGCAGATTTGTACACCACGAGATCAAATCTAGTATCTTGGGTCATTAAATTTTAATAATATGTTGAAAGCAAAGGAGTCAAAACTAAACACAAGACTGTAAGCAAAACATAAACGTAAGCTACGCCTTATATTCAAGAATAGTGTAATTGTGAAATTAGTTTTTCCTAAACTTTAAGTACAACTGCTGCTTGCAACTGAAAAACCAGGCGTCTAAAAGATATTTTGTCTCTTTTTCACTTCAGTCTCAAGAAATAACAAATCGTATGTTTCTGCTACTTCTTTCTAGAGAGGCACATAAAAAAATTACATACGTAGCAACTTTGTAAACAGTCCGGTGACTACGAGAACACTTATTTTAATGTTTCAAACTAGCGGAGGTCACAATGAAAACTAGTTGCATTTCACACAAAACTCAATCCAAATCCGTAATTTAATTTTTTATTCATATATATCAACCCACTTAAAAACACAGATATCTGCGCAGAGACAACTTTTAAAATCGCATGTCCAAAGCAAGCTGGAAAGCCTGTTGTTTCCCTAACCCGGCTGCTGCTCGGGCTGTACCTCCTCAGGGGCACACGGAGACGAGGTACTGACACAAAAGCGCCGAGAGCCGAGGCGCGGCTGTGCCTTTGCGTGACACAAATGCGAAGCTGCTGCAGCCCGTGCTGTTCCCCCGTACAGCTCCGAGACCCACTGCAGCCCAAGGCACCGCGCTGACTGCGAGCGCCGGATCCCTGTGCACAGAGTCGCGTCCATGCATCCCTCGGCCCAGCGCCTCACCGCAACAACCCATCCCATCCCGTCCCGTCCCATCCCTCTTCCCGCCGTCTCTCCGCAGCGGAGCCCGAGCACGGCGGCGCGGGCAGGGCCGGCGGTCCCCTTGCCCTGCCGCGGGCTGCAGGTACCTCTCTCCACCGCGGCCCTGCCCGGCCGCGGCGGACGCAGCGGACACGAACTCCCAGCCGCGAGGCCCTGGCCCAGTCCCGGGGGTGGCGTAAGAGCCGAGGCTGCTCTCGCAGCGAGGACCGCGGCTGCCCCGAGCCGCGCCCTGCCCGTTCCGCCCGCCGCGCGGTGTCACCGGCCCGCGGCGCTGCCCTACCCAAAAGCTCTCCACGAAGTACGCCATCCCTCCTCCGCCGCCCCGGCCACCGGCGAGCCCGGCCGCGGCCGCCGCAGCCGCCGAGACGCGACGGAGGAAACGGGCGCCGCCGCCGCGTTCCGCCCTTCCCGTGACGGAGCAGCCGCCGCCGC